>JABSTQ010009053.1:0-253982 GCA_013358835.2 Ixodes persulcatus
CACGCCTTTTGTCTCTTTGGATCCTTTAGCAATAAACACAAAAAAGAATAAGGTCTCCCCTCGGTCAGTTGCGATCAACCGCGCCCAGCTGGCAAAAAAAAAAAAAAAAAAAAAAAAAAACATAGGGAGGGGCACTTACTTCCGAGAACACCGCAGTCCTGTGTTGTGATGAATCACAGGCATTCGAGTGAAGGTCAGTAAAATGCCCCCAAAACAGAGCGTCTTCTACACATAGCGGGATTCTTCCAAAAAGCCCAACAGAACAAATCGGCGTAGCTACTATACTCCGTTTCAGCTTACGGTGGACCGCAACGGACGTTACAAGTCATACCAGCCAATCCAGCGCATCTGAACGTATCTCGTGACCACGCGCTTCGCTGCGTGTATCTCAAAGGTGACATATGACGCTCATGCGGCATTGGATTGCCTCTGATGGCTCGTAGCATCCTCCGCGGTCCATCGTAAGGAGAAACGTGAAGATTGTCCGCGCTCCCCCTTCGCTCCGTTCACATCGTAAAACCGACTGCGTAAGGAGTAGAGCGAGCGGGCCCCAAGAGGAAGAGGGGGGGGGGGGGGGGGGGTGCTTTGGCGTTTTGAGGAGGTTTCGATCCCCCAAACCACCCCCGTCTACGCCAATGCTCACGCCAGTGCTCTGTTTTGTATATGTGCCTTTGGGTTTTTCTTCTCCTTTGCCCGTAGCATGTTGCGGTCATGGGAGAGGAGAAGAGGGGGGTCAAAATCGGGGCCAGGCGTCCTCTTTTGGACAATGCAGTTCTGCGAAACTCTGTTCGCGCCATGTCAACGACGATACTCCCCCGGGCCATAACTCACGCGGGAGAGGCGTGTCGGACCGTCCTCGTTGCACCATCGTGTTCACACACGTAAACCGTCGAATATCTGTGACAGGGTGGCACACTTTGCTGTTGCTGGCTCTCTCTTCCTCGCCCAGTTGCTCTGAAAGGGCCACATTTCACACCCAATCCCACTTTTATATAACCATGGGCTGATATGGGTCAGGAGTGAAAATGGACATCAGAAGTTCTTTTTTTTAAACGGAAAGCTGACAGTGATAATGACAATCCATCTTGTGCAACGAAGAATCACGTGACCTCAGTGCTGTGTCATTACCTGCAATCTATCGATGTACCTGCTGTCTCCGTCACTCCTGAGCATTCTCCGGCTTTAAAGAGCCAGCTGAACATTGGCTTTGCCCTCGACTCTCACAGGTATGTCAGACTCGTCTTCAGCTGTAGGAGTATTCATGCAAAGCTAGGCTTGATCATATATATAACAACCAATATAAAGATAAGAGGGCTAAAGTTTTACCCCAGTTCTGAAATCAGACAGAGCGCCCGCGTCGAGGAAATACGGAAAGTTAGAATGGCAACTAACCCTCCAGAGGTAGCCCTGCCGTGCTAGCTTTCCAACACAGCTAACGCAGCTTTCAGGTGTCTTCCACGAACCACAATCCGGAAAATGCTTCGAATTAATATTACGAGCGAAGACAATTTTGTGCAGAAAATTAAAGTTGTAAATTGGAACATAGGCCAACTTGGGGTAGCTTTTAAAAACTTGTATAAACGTCAAATATTGTTAAATATGGAAATAGGGTATTGTTCTTTGCTGCGACAATTTATTATGTGAGCGCGTGACTTACGTGCACTGCCTTGCTATTTTATTGTGTACGGTACATATATAATGCCAATACTCAACTAAGTGGACTGTTTTGTTGTTTTGCCGCGTCGTAGACTAAATTCCTCTTTTTTTTTCACTGTGCCTGTACATATCGATGAAAAAAAAATTACTTTGAAATTACTGATGCATTGAACTTTTTAAAATAATTGTTTCATAAAAACTATGCGCATCTTGCAAGCTGTATTCGGCTCTTTCGTATTCAACCTCCCCCCCCCCCCCTTTCCCCCTTGACGCACACGCCCAAAAAGGGCTGTCAGTTTGCCCCCCCCCCCCCCCCCCCCCCCCAAGGCAAAATCCTGCCGACGCCCATGGTAGTTCTAATTGTAATTAATTCTTATAATTTTTTTATTGATGAAGGAAAAAAAATCACGAGAAGGTTGCTCAGCTCTTGTGCTGGTCGGCTACCTCGTGATTACTTTCTTTGTGCTAGTAGTTCTTACTGTAATGAACTACTTTTAGAGCTAAGTAGTTGTAACGGTAATTAAATTAGGCTCTAGAATTTATTTAGGGCCTCGCGGCCACGTGACGGGCCGTAGTCCGCCTGTCCGACGCACGTTGCCTGGCTCCTGACCACGGTGTAAGATTTACACCGTGCCCCTGACATGGCGAGGTCATTTTCGAGGGAACCATAGTACAGCTGGCCCGCAGCGCGGCGACCACTTCTTCGGAGCACCGCCAGCAGGCGCCGCGAGCGGCATGAGATGAGAGGGGGCGAAGAAAGGAGGACAGCCGGTGGTCGTCGGTCGCGCGCACCTACCAGCACAGAGCGGGCGCAACAGCAGTGCAAGTCGTCCTTGGACACTCGTCGGGTGGCTGTTTCTTGCGGCGCGCGCGGTGAACGGATTTGTGCCGAAACGTCGTCATGGGATCGCCGTGTCTGTGAGCCAGTGGATCCCGGATAACCTTCTGGTGTCTCACGAAGGACCTACGGTAGCGTTTCGGTGAGTCGGAGCCTCTGGACCACCTGTTCACCCTCTGGGGGTTCCCGGGCTCGTCCCTGGCGCGGCGTTCGAACCCCCCGCGCTTTCGAGCGGGTGATCGTCGTGCGTGCCGTGGGAGTCGCGCCGCGAACTTGGCCGGGGCGCTTCCCAAGTTAGGCCTCCGCGCCGAATGAGGTTGCAAGTTCAACCTACGTGTCTCGCCTTCGCTGGCGTTGTTGTCGTCGTCTTCTCCGCTGGCGTTTCGTCGACGGCCTTTCGAAATGGAAGGAGTGCCCAGCCTGGCAGAACGGCTCGCGTTGTCGCTGTCTTTTGGGCTCTCCAATCAACGCCCCAAAACTTTTCCGAAAGTCACGTGACGGGGGCCAAATCGACGCTGGTGAACATTTCTGGACAAGGTGGTTTGCGGAACCTGAATATACTTATTCCGCGGGACTATATAAGCTGCAGCCATCCTTCGTCATTCTTTTTCTTGGCATCGGGAAGCTTGGGTTCCATTCTTTGAAGTCTGCCAAATTGATAAATAACTGTACGCTGGGGGGTTTGCAGGCGCAGAACGACGTGGGAAGCAATCCCCCTCCCTCCCCTCCCTTTACGGAGTAATTCGCAACTACTCCCCCCCCCCCCCCCCCCCTCCCTAAAAATTTAGACCCCCCCCCCCCCCCCCCCCCCTCTAATTTCAATTCCGGGGGAAACCCCTGCGTGTGGGTGTTGCATTGCTTTGTCATTGAACGTCCGCGGTACAGTGACAGACTACGCGATCTTTTTTCCTCAAAATTCTGTTTCTGAGAAGAACTGACGGGTGCTTGTACTGGTTTGTGTTGGCGCCGCCCTCCCTGAGTGGGCCCGTGGTGTTACTGTAATCGCTACTGCGGGTTTTTCCATTTCCTAAGCGGACTGACAGGTGTTGTTTGTTCTGGCTTATTGGTATTGCAATCCGTGCTTCGGGTGATACGATCGGTTGACACGGTTCACGGCAGGTAGAAAGCGCACAAAAACTTTATTCGGTGTGACCTTTTTTTTCCTTCTTATTTTTTAGTTGAATTGCTTTATTTTCTTGCGTAGAGTGCTTCTCAGCTACTCAAATGACGTCACTTGGGAGGTGGGCCGATCCACCCGTTGGCCGAAATACGGTCCACCGCGCCCGCCTCCTTGTTAGCGAGGACGGAGAAAGAGTATCCGGGATTCCGACGGAAAGGGGTGCGGAGCTGGGCGACCGTCGCTTCCGGTTCCTCACCTGCGTCTCTTACAGCGACGGTGGGACAGGTGTGGCACTCATAACTAGGATTTCGTGTGTTCGGTGTCGTTGTTACGCCTAAAAAGTAATCCCCGAGCCAGTTTTCTCGGAACCGAAAAAAATATAAATACCCCAAATAAGAAAAACAAACAAACATAAGCGTTACAAAAAAAAAATACATGTTTTTTTTTTTTTTTAGCAAGATTTGTTGGTGCATGATGCTGATGAAATTTGTAAGTGCAAAGAGAGACGAACACGGAGAAGCTTGACGTCCGCCTCTGCCAACGCACATTCTGAGCGGATTTTTTTTTTTTTTTTTTTTGAGCCGGAGCATGGTGTGTACTGCATTGTCCGAGACGCCGTATCTTTTTGGGGGAACCCCGCCTTCGTCTTGTTTCCTTCTTTTCTCGGTGTCGTCTTCCAAGTATATTCGGCTCGCGCACGTGTTCACTCGAGGCTGGGGAATGCTGCGGCCGTGTCCGGTTTTCTTCGACATAATCCACGATAAACGCCGATCGCTCGCCGACACCGAAAATATAAACACCAAACCTGTACGAAAAAAAAAAAAAGGTGTTCCGCCCTTTCCGAATTAAAAAAAAAGTTGAGATGCGCGCCAAAAGTAAGTTCTATTCGTGCGCGCATCTTTCACCGCTAGTGTCACGTGCTCTCAAAGAAGCCACACTCATTCTGCGTGCACATCTTTCCGGCGTACTCGTACAAAAAAATGCCGAGTCAGTGGGCTGCGTGTGCGCCGTCTTCGTCTGATGTCCTACAGAAAAGGACTGTTGCGGATGCTCTGAACGAGTTGCACTGCCCAGTAGACCAAGATGGCAGCGCGCAGGGGGCGGCACTAATGCGGAGCGCAAGTTCGTCTGCTTCTTTTTCAGGTGTTGTGGTGGCGTCATAAGACCGAGCTCTGATTGGCTCTGATCGAAGGATAGTGGGTAGACTTCAAGGTAGCTTGCTTTGACGTCTACCCGCTATCCTTCAATCAGAGCTCGGCGTTCTGACGTCACCTGCAAAAGAAGCAGGCGAACTTGCGCTCCGCATGTCTTTATACATTCATAGAAAGAAGCGACACAGATTCAGGTCTGCCTAAGCCAAATAAGGCTTGTGTGGCACGTAAAAGGGCGTACATTGTTGGAGGAAAGTTGGGCGCGTTCACTGAACAAGGTTAAAAACGGACGAGAAGGCACGCCGAATATTGGAGTGGCCAAGAAAGAAAATAAAACAATAATTTTTTTTTTAACAATACCAGCACGCTCTAATTTGTCGATATCATCCTGCATGTAGGGCAGTGAATTGCCTTCCCGCGCTTTCTGCTGGAAAGTGATAGCGCATGTATTCCTTTGTCAGACATTTTGAACAAACATTCAGACAGGTGACATTTTGTCAAAAAAAAAAAAATGTACCTAGACACAAGAGAAACGTAACACGCTTGGTCGGGTCGCTTTCCTTCTTTGAAGTGATGATCTTTTGATAATCAGTCCAGCCTAATGTGACCCGCACAATCATTCTAGAAACGCGGTTTCTAGGCCCAAATAGAATGCGGCTTGGTCTTTATATTTTGGAAACGCAACCGTAAAGAACTTCCATATTTTCGACCCGAAAAGTATGGCGATAATTTGATTACTCGTACATTTCTCCCACGGTATGGCGACTTTTGTGCCCGCGATATATTCCCGAGAGCCGCACTTCGCAAAATTACAGTATATGCTTTTCGAGGGACAAGCAAACTTCTTGCTGGGTGTGAATTCTGCGAGGTAAAACCAAGCTTGGAGGAAACGCGGTGGGGTTAGCCCCGCAAGTACGGCCCTGTTCATTTTCTTTCGGTCGAGTCTCTTCCGGGCCAAGAGCTTATCGTAGCGGACAAATTTCACCGTGAACTTTGTTCGAACGATGCCCTCCATCTTCCATCGAATATAAGATGGCGAAAGGTCGAATAAACAAGCCGCATCGTGCAGTTTGACGAGTCTTCACCCCCTCCATTACAAACAGCAATAGGCTAGCCTTGACAATAGCATCTTCAGATTTCGAATACGATGCAGTAAAAATGGTGCACGCGCATCGTTATTTTGTGCTGTGTAATGATAGCAGTGGAGCAAAACGCACATTTTCAACTCGCAACAAGAACAATTATCAATTTATTTGAAATACTGTCGGTTCTACACAGGGCGATAGGAGGGAAAATAATAATAAAAAAAATCATAGAAACACTCACGAAAACTTTACACACGACTAAAATCGTTCCAATACAGTTCAATGAAACAACAATATTTGGTTGAGAAGTAAATTCTTCTCGACTTCCAGCACTCACGACGAAGAAAACATTATTTGAAACGATCTCGAAAGCGTTCGCTCTTCTACACATCTAAAGTCACCGGGTTCTGGGAAGCTAGCGCCATTACCTTCGCAGCCGGCGTACAGACGACCAAAACATCGCGAGGCGATTGGCTATTCGGTCTCGGTTGCTATGGCAATCGCCATTTCGGCCCCTTCGAAGTTGCGAGAGAGTCGTTCTAATCCAGTCGCACCAAGCTCACCAAGGACCATCATCGTACTGAAGGCGTTCCTCGCCGATATAAGCGTCTTTGGCACTGCGTATGCTATTAGCTTATCAATCATGGCCATCTCCACGGATCTCTTACAATTATATTGCTCTTCTCGCGTATTCCAAAGCAGGAAGATTATTTTTGAATGCCTCCAAGCAACGACACCGCATGTGGTGGCGGTACGAAGATGTATACACTTGTTTCGCCGTCGTGTGGATAGCCAGCTCTGCATGGGCGCCGTCATAACCGACCTTCAGTTTTTCTTTTCTTTTTATTTCGATCCCTTCCCTCCATCGTTACCGCAGAAGGACAGGTTATTGCCATTTGAGATCCGACCGTGTCCTTCTCCCCAGCATTGGCCTTTGTCGAGGCTCGTCAAAACCCGCTTCAGTGGCTCGGTATGTCGGTAAGGCGCGCTTCAGACGGGGCAATTTCGCCCAGCAACTTGACGTCGTAACACCAGCAACACGGGCCGCCCGCGTTCACACGCAGCGACCGAATTGCTACGACTTGCCATCATCATGAAATTTTATTTTCCTTGCACTATTTAGACACACAGTTCCGCGCTATAAACGTGTTTCTGTACATTTAAATGGTGTTGAAAATACTAACTCATCTTCGTTAACGCTCTATTAAAAAAAAAATAAAAAAAAAACGGTCCATTTTAAACCGGAATTAAGTCCTTAGTTGTCATCATCACCGGCACGGGGTATCACGTGAACATATCGCGTCCCTGATTGGCTGCTGCCGCTTCAAACGTCTTCGAACTGCTCAGAGTTGCTCGCTTGTTTCGAGGCGGACCCGATCCAATGGCGGCTGCAATCTGGCGCTACTCCAGAAGCGGGCTTATCACCGTTTCCTGGGCGCTCCTGGTGTTGTGGGCGAACGCGGACACGTCTGTCAACTGCACGTTGGCCCATAGTGGTGTTGGCTTTACTCGGCTTCCGCAGCAACGAGCGGACGTTTGCCGGGCTGTGAAGATCGCACGCTGTGCTGCGATCTTCTTGGAAACATTGGAGCGCTGTGTACGCGACGTTTTTTTTTTTTATTTTTATACCGGTGACACGGACGGGTAACGAACGAAAGCAAGAAAGACGTTTCCCAATACGAAGCAAAATTTTATCGCGTCGTCATTAAAAAAAGAAAGGAAAAGGAGGCTCGACAAACATGTTTGGAGGTTTTTTGATGACGTTGCGAGGACTCGCTCCGACCGACACCGTCCAAGGTCACCGGGGTTGCCAGCCTACTTCGTGCCTTTTGTCTCCTTGAAATCGTTTGCTCAGCGGATGTCCAAACGATTTGGCGTGCCGAGTCATCGCGGCGTGTACGGCGGCGGAAAATTAGTTCCATTTTATCCCCGTATCTGTCGCTCGGGTTTTCACGAAGTTAGCGCGCTCGTCCCCGTCTGCGATGTTATTTCTGGGTAAATTGGGCCGTTGTCGGCGTCCTCCCCTTCCTTTCAAGGTCCGAAAAGAGGAGCGCGTCGCTTCTTTACCCCTCATCTCGAAAGCGGGGAGCCAGGAGAAGACTCGATCCAACGGCGTCTGTCTGACGAGGCCTTCTTCGTGACGTCACGTGGCAGCGCGAGCTACAGGTTGGTGGACGCGATTGCTACGTCGATGCTCGGCCGGGACTCGGATCCTCAGTGATTAGAAAAGAGTCCCAGCCGAGCAATGATGTAGTAGCACCCGTGTTCCCACCTGTGCCACGCGATTTGCCTCCGGCACGTGACGTCACAAATCCAGCACTACGGCCTTGTTATGTACAGGCTGTTCGCGAGCGCTATTCGTTTTTTTTTCCTTTGAATTTTAAGGTCACGAGAAACCAGCAGAGGTTTCACCTACAAAGATGTAGAACTAGGAATTATATGCCTTCCTTATTCAATGAACTACCATAGTCTTTAAATGTACAGTCAGCACGGAATGAAACCCGAACGCCAAAACGCGTGGCCATCGATACAGGCTGCTCCACCTGGAGGACCCCTTAGAACTAATGAAAATGCACCTGGGTGCGAGGTTGCGGGTCCTACTAAGCTGTCCTCAACCCTCGCGCGCGGCGTCTGGGACTTCCGCGTTTCGCCGGTGGCGCGCTGTAAGCGCCGTCACTCGGGGAGCTTTTCTGTCAGCGCACTGTCGCCCGGTCCACACCGGGCGGCCTTTTAACCTGGCTATAGCTCTTTGCGATAGGCCCTGCTCAGACATGATGATGAATTTATTCCGCTCCGGAGTTGATACGCCTGGCATATCGGTGGTTACCAAAGAGAGCGTCAGCAAGCAATTCCTCGCCTTTTAAGATTCGACTGATAACCTCGCACAAAAGCATGCATTGCTCATAAAAATCAAGGCATCCGCGTTGGTTTGTTGCAGGTTTTTTTTTTTTTTTTCATAAAGAGTATGGTTGTGCGAATAAAAAAATTTTATTTCGCGTTTATGACGTTTCACTATTTCTCAGAAACCGCGCGTGGCACGATGTTCACCGGAGCCCCAGCGTGGTTTCGGTGACACCTCATCAAGCACTACGGGTCTTCTGTGCACGAAATGTTTCAACTTTCATTTCGCCCTTGCGATACACAAAGCGATAATGAATGACAGCGCTGAAGAGATATCGCTGGGAACCCGATACACAAAGCGAGTGACAGTGCTCTTTCTGTCGGATGTGGCGGCGCTGACAGCGCGCCACCGGCGAAACGCGGAACTCCCAAATGCGCCGCGCAAGGGTCGAGCTCATCTTAGCAGGACCCGCACCCTCGCACCCCGGCGCATTTTTATTAGTTCTCAGGTGTCCTCCAGGTGGAGCAGTTTGTATCAACGGCCACGCGTTCCGGCGTTCGGGTTTCATTTCGTGCTGATTGTACCTAAGCTCCTTGAGAATGCTGAAAAAAAGAACTAAAGAAATGGTGCCACTCTTCAATGTTCCTTAAAATTGTGAGATGAATTTATTTCGAATTTTATGGTTTGTGTATCCTTTTTCTTTACTGATTGTTTTTGGCCTAGTGTGCTATGATACTTTCCTCCGTTATTTTTTTCTTTTCTGTGGCTGTAGAATTTTTTTTTCGTTCGACATGGATTTTTTTGGTGTGTTCATATTCGTTGTATTTTCTATCTTACATCGAGCCCACACTCGTTCTTTTTGTTTGTTTTACATGTCGCATGCATTCGTTGTATTTACATGTTTACATCGAGGTGATTTGTACACGTATTTGTGCTGGTTGCCTGGCCCTACGCTGAAGCAGGACCAGCACTATTGTCTTAGTCATTTGTTATTTTAATAAGGTATTATTATTATTATTATTATTCCACTTCCCTGCGCTTGCTGCTTGTGAGGGAACGCGTGCAGCGTTTCTGATTGCTCGGGTAAGGCACGCGGAAGGTGCGGAATTGTTGAGATCTCTTTAATACGTCGCGATTCTTTCCTCCCAGCGAATTCGCCGGGAAGGCGCAATTTTGAAAGTGGTTACGTGGCGCATCGATCTCAAATAAAATTTTGATATTCGTGATCCTGGAGGCCAAATGAAGACGATTTAAGTGTTTTTCCTCAGATACAGAACCGCCTCAGTTGACAGAACGGACGTTGGAGAGAAGGCCTCGCATCTTCTTCGGCATTCGCTCTGGTAGCTTGTCGTCCGATCCGACGTCCGATCAGGTAACTACGACGGTTGGAGGCGAGGGTTTTAACGCTCTCCGTTGCTACGGAAACCCTCGCCCCCGAAAACGTCATTCCGGCAGTTCGCACGTCGGATCGGACGGTTTCGTCGTAGGCAGGGTAAAGACAGATAAAGAAAAAAAAAAAATCGCCTTCTTGTCCAGTTTCCTTGAACCTGCGCATTAATTGCATTATCATTAAAACGCCTGTCGTCACGTTTTCACCTGTAAAACCTTTAAGCATAAAAAAAGACGTCGAGGCCAAAAGCTCTTGTGCAAAAAAAATATTTTGGTCTATAATTTTAAGTTACGGGTTTAGCCGATTCGATATAAGTGTTGAACCATTTCTGACGCAAATCCCACCCGACACTGCCAAAGTCGACAGTCTGATGGCCGTCGACGAAAGCCGAATGAATCCTACCGACGACGTCACGCTGAGCGTTTAACCGATCCTGGAGGGCAGGCCGGAGCGACGCCTTTGATCTCGCTGCAGGTCGGCCATAGTGGCCCGCGCAAGTAAGCGTTCTGTGTACGGCCCGGAGCGGGACGTTTTGGGGCCCCTCTGATGACCGACAGCAGAGAGGGGCCAACCCGGACCTACGGCGGGCAGGGTTTCCTCGTCGCTTTGTGTCCGGGCGCGGAGAAAGGCTGAATGGGGGGAGGCCGCGCCAGCGACGTCGGGATGAATCAGGGCGTAGCCTTGGGCAGCGGTCGGCCCGCGCCAAGTCGCCGTCGACGTCACGCTGCCTTCGCTCCGGTCACGTGGTCCCCGAAACGCGCTGGGAAGTACAGGACACGCGAGAGGTCTCCGACGCGGTGCCGACTGGCCAGTTTTTCGGTTTACGTCGTCTCACCGCCTGCGGGAGACGTCGTCTGCGGATCCCCAGGTGGCGGGTTCGAATCCCGGCCGAGGTGCCCGTAGTCTGACGGATGCTCATTGCCGAGAAGGCGCCATATAACCGAGATGTCGGTTGCAGACCTCTCGCGTGCCCCAGCTGGTCGAAATTGACCCTCAGGCCTTAGCTGGGGCGTGCCAGATGCCCTTCCTTGGTTTGGCACGCAAACCCCCAAATTTATGACCTCGTCAACTCTTACTAAAGCGACTGAACCTGTTTTGCTTATGCTGAAAACAACTACGTATTTCCGATATTGCCATATCAAAGCACGTAATTACTAATATGGTGGAGAGTACGAACATGTGAGGTTGTTAACAATGATAATTTGTGAAGACCTATCAAGTCTTTCACCTCTTTGACCGGAACGTGTTATTAAATTACTAACTTTTTTTTCGACGACCATCTCCATCCATCATTCATTCTGCCACCACATTGCGTATTCCTTCGCATTGATCACCACGCAAAGGTTGGCCTCCCTTTCACCCGAACCACAGTACTTTTAATTCCTTCTTTCTGGCGACATCTGTGGACTGCGGCGGCCTGCCTGAAGCCATCGTTTCAACACAAGACCTCAATTCATTCCGTGAAATGATAACCTTGGTATTTACCCAAACCACTGCCATACGTACCACCCGGAGTTATTTAAGTTCTTATTTCTGTAAGTTCTTAAATAGCATTTAAATAAATAAATTAATACTATAATAGTCATAATAATATTAGATTCCATACATTGTCTGTGGTGTACCCCTATCGATGTAGTGATCTTAAAAACATATATCAATGTTTTAATTCTTTTCAAGCAATACAGTACACATACCCCCCGGTTTGGTGCTCAACCCTTCTATTTGTAACATTTATCAACGCTGTGGCGTTGATAAATGTCGATAGTACGTACTAGTACGATAGTGGGTAGTAATATTTTTTTTTGTTTCTATCGCAAGCGTGCCGGTACTGGTGGCTGAGGCTAACCGCACTTTAGACGAAAAAAAATGCTCAGATTGCAGGCGAGCTTCATGATGCTCAACCCGTCTGTGGCAGTGACGACTTGGAGAAGAGGGCATATAAGGCGTGGATGAAATGGAGTTTGAGATGCTGTCCGCCCCCTTCTCTCTAATTCTGACTCTTTTCCACCTCGGTTGGAGGGCCTTGCGTCGTGCCTGCACTTTAAAAAAAGCTCGCCCGTTGGCTCGCTTCCTAAAAGTTATCACTGAAACGAAGGAAAACAAAACTGCATTATTGTTGGGCGCAAACTATAAATAAAACGAGGCGCAACTTCTCTATTGCCTTTTTATTGTCAAGCGTCACTGTCTGAGCTGTGTGTACGAACTATGGCGCATTCACGTTCGTGCACGTTGCAACCAAAACAAAGGATAACTCCCTCCTACAAAGATTGTAGCTGCCATGTAATCTTTCCGTGTCCTCAAACTAGCTACACGTGTACAGAAACGATCTGCCTGGTTCATCTAGCCGTCTTTTGTCCCCGCGCCTTGCCGTTTATTTCCATTTCTTCAGCATTTTCTCGCTTTCCCTTTTAGTACCACTTTTCGTTTTATTTTTGTATGTTGATTACGATATGTGCCCATTGTACTCGTATACCTCTCGAATCATTGTTCGTAGTCGCGACAACCTTCAGGCTTTTTGTACTTTTATTTTGCGCAGTAATTGCGTAATGTTTCATTTCGTCTCATAATTTGAAATGTGGTCATTTTCTGTTTTTGGTAATCGCAGTCGCAGAGTGCCTTGTCGTTCTATTGCGTGCTTTTGCATATAACTCTACGTCATGAACATGAGGAAGGGACAAGGGGACGGACAACAACGACAAGGAACAAGTTGTCGTTTGTCGTTGTTGTCCGTCCCCTTGTCCCTTCCTCATATTCAGCACGCTCGTCCTTTACGAAACTCCACGCAAAAACAACAAAAAAATCCTTCAACAGATCTGTTTTTTTTTTTCTTTTTTTCTTTTTACACGTTGGATTTAGGAAGGAGCGAACCTTGGGGTTCGGCTGAATCGGCGAACCTTCGAACTTTTATCCAAGTTTGGCGAACCTTCAAACTTTTGTCCAAGTTCGGCGAAGTCAGACTTTGTTGGCGAACTTCTACGCAAAATTTCGAAAATTTGGTAAGACATAATTTACTGTACTGGTAGTCTGTCTCAAACTGTGGATAATAATGATGCATGTTTTCACGAGTCAGTATATTATTTCTGAGCCCTTAGTCGTTTGTTTTATATAATATGAAACAATACCTATGTTCGATTAGTATTGTTCTCCGCCAGGCGGCGTCTGCTGGTTTTCAGTGTCTGCGCGTGCGCATAATAGCCGAACATCAGTCGAACTTTTGTCGAAACTTCGCGCTCAAAGTTCGAAAAAGCGAAACCTAGTCCAACTTTAACATCGGCAGGTGAGACAGCTTTTTCCTTTAGCGAATTTCTTTATGCATCGCTTTGCGCATGAAGCCGCCTGTTCCCACCACGAGTGAAACCGCGTTCCTCCCGCCCGAAAGGTTGCTGCCGTAAAAGCTCCGCGGGTCCGCCTTTCACCCTTCACCTAAAGGCCCGTTCACGCACTTGCAGCCGAGTAGAACCGGCTGAGACAAGACTGGGTTTTAAGCCTCTCGCGACGGCTTAGGAACTGCTCCGCAGCAGCGCATCCGGTCCTACGCCGTCGCGAGATGCTTACAAACCGGTCTCGTCTCTGTTGGTCCTACTCGGTTGCAAGGGAGTGAACGGGCTTTAAAGGACACATGCAAAGAAAAAAACACATTTTTTTTAAACAGCTTAAATGGAAAAAAAAGATATCATAAAACGATTTTACAACGAAGACAAAAAAATTTTAGAGCTAAATTTACGGCGCTATACGAATTTGTAGTTGGCGCCCGCCGGAGCCGCCGCCCTGCGTCGCCGGCGCCGCAAAGCTACGCCGCCGCCGCACGCTGAGCATTGTACGACGGCGCTTCAACGCGTTTCTCCACGCCGCCGTCGCCGCCGCCGCACAAGTTCGTGTGCTTCGGGGCGCCGCCGCCGTCATCTGACCGGCGCACAGGTCGATCACGTCTGCTTGCGCTTTTTCAAGAGTTTCCTTTGGGCTCTAAAAGTTACTTATTCATCTTAGTTTTTTGTTATACTTCAAACAAAGATGAATAAGTTACTTTTAGAGGCCATAGGACGCTTCCGAAAGAGCGCAAGCACCACGTGACAAATATGGGCCCGTCACGTGATAAATAAGGGCCACTTTTCTGCGGCGCCCACGGGCGCCAACTACAAATTCGTATAGCGCCGTAAATATAGCTCGAAAGTTTTTTTTCTTCGTTGTAAAATCGTTTTATGATATCCTTTTTCCATCTAAGCTGTTTAAAAATTTTTTTTTTCTTTGCATGTGTCCTTTAAAGGCCGACAACCAGTTCGCGCTTTCCACTTTTTCCTTGCTTCCTCCTCTCCCCCTTCTGTCCCGTCCGCAGTTGCCTGTTTCCTCCTCCCCCATGGTGAGGAGGATATTCTGCCTTGCAGAGTCTCGAGTCTGGTCGTCGGCCTTTAAGCTGTCAGGGTGGTCGACGTGCTGGCTGGACCAGTCATATGCCCATCTTTCGCCCCCTGATCCCACTGATCCCGCTCTCCCGCCCCTACCCATGCGCAGAAAGCGGGGTCACGTGATCAAAGGGAAGAGGTTGATTGGTCCGCCGAGCGTGTAGCTCCCACCGCCCTGACTGCTCGGTGCCCCAGGGCCCTGGACGGTGTCGCAGACTCGCGTCCTCAAGTACGGCGTCCGATAGAAGAAATGATACCCGGATTCTCGGCTTGAGTAGCTGTGAATCTGACGCTAGCGGTAGTGATAGGCTGCGAATGTTTGAGAACCTGGATCAGAGGCGAACTCTATTCGGTGGCAGGTTCAGATCCCAGTATAGTTCTCCGCCTCGTGCGCGGGCCTTTGATAACTTGGGCGCACGCTGAGCCAAAGCCAGGTGCAAGGCAACGTGCGCCTGCTGAAGGCCAAGTTCGCAAACTTCCGCATTCTATTCCTACCGCTAGCGTGGCGTCACCATCAAGACGGACTTTGAAGCTTTCATGGAACGCGTAGATCACTAATGCGGGCCGAAAAACGGGCATTTATTTCCTGCGACGGACCCCGCCGACTAGGTGCTGTGGCCGCGTCTCGAGCCGGATTTCCGCAAACTGCGGGTCATGCACACTGCGTGACACTGTTTGCGCGAACACGACATCGGCGCTTTTCTGCATTTTACTCAGGCGCAGTACTGAAGGGCAGTAAACTTTACCTCTCAGGTAAAGTTTACTGCCCTTCAATACTGTGTAGTATTGAAGTGTAGTAAACTTTACCTCTTAGTGTAGTGTAGTAAACGCTACCTCTTAGGTAAAGTTTACTACGCCAAATGAGCACTTTCCGCAACACTTGGTTTTATGGCAGCCCAGCTGCATTTTAGAAGAGAAGCAGAAAAGACTGGCAATATGCAAAATAGCAGCGCCCCTAGCGGTTCAGGTGCACCCTGGGAGTAGGAGACTGTCAACGGGTGGTTTCGGTTTCGCCGGGTTATGCATCCGTCGTCTGCTATCGTCTCCGCACCGACATTGGTCACGTCGTCGTGGATTGCTCCACACTTAAGCGCGATGCTGTCAGTGTCATTTTCTTTTTGTAGCTTCCTATCGAACACGGGGAATAACGAAATAATTACGATTTTACTTGCATGGGGAATCGAGCGAAAATGCTGCAGCGGCAAAGTCCAGTGAACGCAGATCATCGTACGCCGAACGCCTTGCCAGTTCGCTGCTTGCAGTTGTTTGCAACCTCAAGAACGGCCACTGAGACTAGTACTCCAGTTTTATTACACCCTTGTCAAAATACGAGTGCGATCCTAACGAGTGTGAGGTCGCAGGACGGGAAACGGCTGCCGATAAACTACCCGATAATCGCAAACTTCATGATACACGAAGTGTTGGGGCTAAAATACGTATGCATAATTAAGGAACCTGCAGGTTCAACGATATGGGCACACTAACACCGCTACTGTATGTTGATCATTCCCGTGGCCAATTTCCTCACAGCGACGTAGCAAGAAGTACGAGCGCGACACTGTTAGCGCGAACAAGCGATCGCCGGTTTTTCCAATTTTTCTCTTTGAAACCAAGGGATGTCATCCAAGTTGTTATTGCTACGGAGAGAGCCCATTTAGTTCTATAATGTAAGCGATAACATTTCGTGCTTGCTAATACTATTTAGAAGTGAAATGCGAAAATGCGCCGATGTCGTGTTCGCGCTAACAGTGTCGCGATGTGTACATGTTTGCGCTTGAACGCATTCTCGTATACAGCGAGGTTCGTCATGTACTTCGGTAGCCTGATTGAAAATAGCGATCGGCAAAGCAAGGGTGTTATAAAACTGCAGTACTCGTGGCTGTTCTCGAGGTTGCAAACAAATGCACGCAGTGAGCAGGCACGGCGTTCGGCGTAGTATACGTTGATCTGCGTTTACTCGACTTCGCCGTTGGGGCGTTTTCGCTCGCTTCCCGCTTCAACAAAATCACAATTGTTTCGTTATTCGCAGTGTATGATATCTGGCGACGAGAAGAAAAGGGTACTTCTGCATCGCGCGTAAGTCTGGAGCAATCCACGACGACGTGAGCATTGGCGGTGCGGAGACGATAGCAGACGAGAGGTGACACTCGGAGAAACCGAAACTGCCCATTTAGTGTCCTGCTCCCAGAGTGCACCGAGACCGCTGGGGGCGCTGCTATTTCGCGTATTGCCCACCTCGCCGATGCCTGGGTCGCTAAACTCGTCAGACACAACTTTCTTCGTGTTATGACATAGCGGGGGGAGGAGCCGAAAGATTGCAGCGAAGTTTTCTTTTCTCACAAACCCGCAGATCCGTTTATCTTCGTGACGTTTTTCATTGAAAGGGCGAAAAATCCCTACTAGTCCCTAGGCGCCGAGCTAGAGCAGCACGAGAAAGCACGCGGAGACAGCTGCGACCTTGATGGTCTCTAAAAAGCACAGCGGAGGCTCGAGTAATTGCATTCTAAAATCAACACTGTCAAAGCTGATAGTCTGATATCGTTCTTATTTCCGCCGAAAAAGCAGAATTTACTAAAAAAAACGTCCCTGTCGTCCCTTTTATTTATCTCGGCTTTTTGAATTTGATCAGAGTGAGGCCCGACGTAGCAAGGTCACTACCAGCCAAGTAGCATTGTCCATCTTTGGACGGATTTCGCTTCCGAGCAGTTGTCCCCCATCAGCGGGAGATAAAATCATTTTATGATAGACTTTCAAAGATTAGCCAAACTGGGATTAATTCTGCGTTCATCAACGGAAATAAGAGTAATGTCATTTTGTCAATATTGACGGTGATGTTTCGAGAACGCGAGGACACCAAGCTTTCATCGTGCACAACCAAACTTTTCACCGTCGACTCGAACGCGCACCATCAAATTCGTCGTTCACAACTGATCATCCTGACCCTGACGTCAAAGTTATGAACTAGAAAAGCACGTCACTGAATGCGCCTGCACACAACGAGCCCTGGCACGAGCCTCTCGATTGAAAGTCTGTCATGGCCGCTCGTAAGTTCATGGAACGCGCCCCGTTTTAATTCCAGAATCTCTAGAACCATAATTTCGAAAATTGCAAGCTGTGCTGTTCCTCGTCATCGCTCAGTTGGAACGCCTCTAAGCAGGGTCGTCGAAACAGAAGAACGGGGAGGGGGGCGATTCACCCCCCCCCCCCCCAAAGTGGCGTCGAAAAAGGGGGCGCAAAGGGTGTAAGGGGGGGGGATATCGCCCCAGCCCGGGACTATAGCATTTCAGAGAGTTATAATAAAAAAAAAAAGACAGACGTTTACAGTTCTCTCTAATGTCGAATTAAAGCGCAGCTCTTGAAGAGGAGGGGAGGGTATGCCCCTCCACCCCCCCCCCCCCTCCTCCTATCCTGCTCCCCTCTCATTTAGCGGGGAAACCTAATTGGTGTTAAAAACGCGTGACATCAATTTCCCCGCTATATTTAGTGAAAAAACGTCCCATAATGCAACGCGCGCGCGGTTACGCCGACGGCGACACCGCTCAAGCTCGAAACGGGCGCATAAGAGTTGCGCTCTAGAAATTCGAGGGAAGGGATATCCCCCTTTTTCACTACTATCACCCCACACCCCCCTCTCTCTCTCTCCCGAACAATATCTACGGCCCTTCCTGACCCCTATTTGAGTGTGTGTTTGTGTTGGTTATACCCTTTTTTTTCCCTTTCCACGGCTTTTTCTCGCCACCACCCCCCCCCCCCCCCTCGCTCCCTCATCTCTCAGACATTACCGACGTCTCTATACATAACGCCTGTGGGTGACCCCGGTGGAGTTGTTGACAGTGGCGGAAGATGACCTCTAAAACCGCGTACACCGCGCACGGCTCCACAATATCACAAAGTTTAATCTGCGCCTCGATTCCGAAGCGAAGATTTTGGCCTCAAATAACTCCTTTCCAAAGTTGTGAAACGTCACTTTGTCGTCACCAATAACTTCCACAAACGACGATCTTGCGACGAGAAAGTTCAGAGTATTTACAGCCTGCCTAGGGACAAACCACGTATCATTGATTCTAGCGCGGCGTAGGGATGTAGGGACACGCAGGAGCGACGTCATCAGTGCAGCCGTTCAATCGGCTGGCCCCATGGTGTTGCTCGTGCGCGCTTCGATGAAGCTTGCTACGACTTTGTGTTTCACATTCTCGCTGGAATTTGAGCACCGAGACAGCTTGGATGATTGACATCTCGTCCCGCGTGACGCCATCGTCGCGAGAGTCCAATCAGCACGCTCCGCGAACTTCGGCCCCAACTTTGTGTTTAACGAGTTTAGCGACCCTGGAATGCCGTATGTGGATACCGAAGGTCGTCCGCGACACTTACTTGTACACGAGTCTGGCATGTTGTTCGTTTACTCTGATACTCCCGCCCACGCTCGATGTGGGGAGAGGGAGGAGTGCCTCGACGGGGCACGTTTTAGCCATTCTGGCCAAGGTCGGAATCGCTATATTTTTGACTCGTAAACTAAGCAAGGACCATGTCTCAGTTGAACCGTGGAGCAACGTTTGCGAGCTAAAAACATAAAATACAAATAAATCCGCAATGGGAATTTTGAAAACTCGCTAGAACCCGCCAAGGTTCGGTGTCGTGTCAATCCTTCCAGTCAAAGCCAATCGGAACTCGGTGACGTTTTTGACGTCACCGCAACCCCCGCGCATGAAGCGGACGACTTGCTCCCCGCATTGGATCGTATACCGTCGACTCCGGCCGGATTCGGTAGTCTGAAACCGAGCAAAAAAAATCATCTTGCTTTGTATGTTTATACAGCCTTGATGTTGGTACGCCTCCACGGGTGACCGGTCTCTTAGCTGCAGATGAGAAATTTAGCCAGTGCAGTACAACCGCTACCTGGGGTTTTTCACGTGCATCACGCAGTAGGGAATACACGAACGCTGCGGTGGCGCTGCCGTCGGCACTGCGCATGCCCAAAAGCTTCACTCCTCTCGAATTCGGTTTCTCATCGCGAGCACTGCCCACACCTGCTGTGGGCAAGGCGGGCTCACTGTTTGTAAACGCATTGTCGTTGTATAGAAGCTGTATTTTAAATAAAATGATCCTCTTCGCGACACGGACTGCTTTCACGTGCGGAACAATGTCCGCCACGTGGTCGTGTTACCGGGCGTGTTTCCGTAACTGCCGACGTCCCACAATTTGAGAGGCCCATTTGCCGAGGAAGTTTTTGCCCCATACACGCGTTGGCCAACAACACTTAATTCCATATAGAGAATAGAACAAGAGGTTCAGTGATTTCCTCGTCTCAAGATAGTTTATAAATTAGAACGTTAGAAGAATTTAGAATTTATAAATTAGAACGTATTCAAAATCGTGCAGCTCGTTTCGTCAGTGGCAACTATAATTTCTGTTCCAGCATTTCAAACGTTAAGAGCCAACTTGTGTGGAATCTCCTAAGCCAACGAAGTACATTTTTACGTTTTGAGGTATTTTACAATATTTTTCGTGATCAAACTGGCATTGATAAAAACCCTTATGAGGGTTCCACATTATATCTGGAGGAGAAATGATCACGAGATAAAAATTCCCGAGTTTACCTGCCACACGGATGTTTTTGCTCGTTCTTTCTTCCCCCTTAACATTAGAGAATGGAACCGTCTGGACAGTTCAGTTGTCGGTTCACCTCCGAACATGATTTTCTCGGCTTTACAAGAGGCTCGTTCTCGTTACGTGTCTGATTTTTGGTGTTAATAATCTAAGCGTGCCTCGTATTGTCTTTCTTTGTGACGTTGAAACTCCCCTAAATAATGTCCCCTGGGCGATGTACGTATATGCATAAATAAATAAAGAGTGGACCTGGTCAAACCCAACTCCGCCACCCGAAAGTCCTTCGTCGAATGGGTCATTTATATTGTTGCAGGCTGTACATCTCCATCTTTCCTATATTTTGTGCTACATTCGGTGTCAGTTCGGAGCTTCGGCGACTAAATTCGTACGCTTGGCTGAAAGTCGTATTCTTCAGTAGGGCGATTCGTTGGACGTCTCCTAAAACTTCCCGGTCTATAACTGAATTCTATTTTCTGAATTCGTACGGATACGCCCATTTCATCTAGAAGAATTGAATAACGCATTCCTAGAGTTGCGCGCAAATCAGTTCAAAGCACGTTCTAATTTTTTCCACCCCAATATCTCTGCGGAATCGCGAGCCACGACACTGACAACAATTTTGCTGAAAAAAAAAAAAAAAAAAAAAAAAAAAAAACACAGATGGACGATCCCATTGCTACGGAACTAGGATTGATGGGTGGAAAAGTATAGGACATATTTTAGACCTAAAGAAAAAACGGTAACTTGAATTAAAAAAAAAAAAAAGCTTTGTTTTAAAAACAACAAACAGGCTGTGGGGAGGATCTTACCAACTAGCTCAACTCTCCACTTTACTACAAATATTTCGCCAACGGCCATACGGTGATCTCTCCCGCTGGACAATCCCGCTAAATTTAGAGGGAAAACCGCTACATTGATAACACTGCCACGACATACCTCTTTGCAATATTGAAGCTAGGGACGACGCTGCGCTATTCGATTTGAAATGGTATTCACTCCCAACACGCCCCAGCCGAACTTGTGCAGTTCCGGGTTAAAGAATTTTGAGGTTATGGGCTAAGGCTGTTTTGAGGCCCCTGCTAATGATGATGACCGGTGTAAGCATGATGGCAGTGGTGGTAGTTACGGTTACTGCAATATTTACATTTCAATTCTTTGTGAAGCATCCGAGGGAAGCTGAAGCAGTGTTGCATTTCAGGAAACACACTTAGATCGTCTTCATTTGACCTCCAAAATCTCAAATGTTAATTCTTTTTTTTTTTAATTTTCTGCATGGAGGTTGCAGAAAAGAATTTTCTAATATACCGCCGAAGGCCCTACTTACCGGAGCGTGACGTCACAAAAGGAGTTTTCTGAATCTCCGCTCTCGCGCACCCTCAGCTCCTATCAAAACTATGCACGCGCAATCTTGCTATTTAAAGAAGAAAAAAAAAGGTAGAGAAAAAGACGCCACGACTGCTGCCAGTGAAGGGGAATATATCCCTGGCAAGCTTGCATTTGCACGCGCGGCCCTCGAGCGACACGCGCTTGGAGGCCGAAACACTCTCTTATGACGTCATGACTAGGGTTCCGTGTTTTCGGTAAATACTGATAAATACCGATAATTAACCCCCGAGGCGTTTTTTTCTGAATCGGTAAAAACCGAAAAACACCGAATTGAAGCTGCGGAAAAAAAATGGCAGCTTTGCTGAAAGGATCTTCTAGCCCGCTTTCTTTTCTCGTTGACCCGGAACACAGCCCCACCGAACTGTCCTTGGGGTCGCCCCTTTCTTTTGCAACCATGTTTATTGCCCCGTTCCCTCCCCTTATCTTTTTTAGCACAACGGTTTTTAAGTCTTTTGTCCAGCCATAGGTTTCCTGGTATATGGGAGAAAGGAGGAAAGGCGAAGAGGGGCTGGGGAAGGGGGGAGGGCAATAGGGCAATGCATTGGCAGCTTCTGGAGAGCGCACTGCAAGGAATGGCCAGTCTTGTCAAAAGCTTCTTTTGATTTTCTTGCCATCCCCGTTTCGAGCGCGAACGTGGAGCGTGCGTTTTCTGGACTGCGTTTCCTCAGCCGCAAGGAACGTGCTCCGATGACTGACAAATCTCTGACAATGTACATGTCAATTTTTTTCAATAACTTTCAGTTTTGATATCATGCTTCTGAAAGCGTCACGCTTTCTGTTATTTCCATATGTATGTACATTGTGTGACGTGTTTGGTGTGTGTACAATAAACGTGTGTAATGTGAGGTGTGCCGTGGTTTTTCTAGTAATTATGCAGTCGCTTTGCAACACAAGCCCCGATAATCACCGATATCTTTCCATCATTGAAATTAAACACCGAAAAACACCGATTCCAAGAAAAAAAATAAACACCGATAAATAACCCCCGAATCTGAAGAAAAATAGATACCGAAAACACGGAACCCTAGTCATGACTCTGAGTTTTTTCTTGTTTTCTCACGTTTAGTTACGTCTTCAGGGAAACGAACGCGATATTCAGATTCACGGTATAAAACCACGCTAGATTCAACGTCTATCTCATTTTTCGAAAGAAGTGTTTCAAGTCCCCTTTAATCCGGCTCTGCGCTCGTGTTCTCGTATGTGTCCCGGCCTCCTGTGGGTGACGTAGGAACTACAGCGCCAAGGCCTCGTTATTTCTGAGGAGCTGGGCGTTCGGCTACTGCGATCACCCCCGAAACGCGGAAGGACGGGCTTTCCAGCGACCGTGACGTCGGCGTGTGCCGGCCGCAACCGAGCCGCTGTCGGAAAGGAAACCCGACCAGACACCCGACGATGACTCATTTACGCTGACGGCGGGCTGAATTCTGTTAGTGGTGGTGATGAAACGCCGAGGTCCGTACTTTTGACTGAATTTCCCAGCTTACTACGACATAGTTCCGGCGGTTTTTGCATTGACGTCACCGCGACTGAATTCGGGCAAAATGGTTCCACTCGAATTTTGCGGCGTTCTTTCCGAAGGTTCGCGTGTACTTGGTACATAAAAAAAACAAAAACAAAAAAAAAAAAAACACGCATATTTCTTTTTTTTTTTTGCAGATTACATAAGGAACGCGCTAAAGTGGATTTTAAAATCTCTTTTATGGCGCCAATTCAACGTATACATGCTTTAATCATTATAGGAAAACAAGAAATGTGTCAATCACGTGTTACAATTTCTCTGTTAAAAACGCGACCAAACGTCGCGACGCGCCACTTTGGTTCTGGAAATGGACGAAGAGCGTGTTGGAATTCCAAAAGCGAGCAATTGATAAAAGGGGGAAAATTGAGGAAAGGGTAAGTAACTAAGAGAGGAAGGAGGAAAGATAGCCCGAGATAAAATGCAAGGCTAGGCGTCGAAGTAATCTCTGATTTGAGAAATTCTACTTCAGTTCTCGTCAAATACAGTGAGGGATTAGAAGCGTTGTTTGCCATGTTCATGGCGAATGACCATAATCTCCCCCGGCCGTACTTTAAAGTTATGCCCCCCCCCCCCCCCCCCTCCCCCAAGATACAAGCATGAGTGGCCTTTCTCTATAATAAAAACGCGGTAAGACACCGCGACGTGACCCTTTGCCATCCCAAAGAGGCCAAATGATCCATGGCATTCTATTAAAAACGGGACCTTTTTCTCGGGTCTGTCAGAGAAAAGGGGCGTGTAGCGATGTCCTTTTAAACGACCATCCGGATATGATGGCTATAATCCAAGATGCTCGTTAAAGAGGAGCATGACTGTGTATTTTTTTATATCATCAGGAATGGTTTTCTTTTTCTGCTCAAGTGTGTTTGACCTAGGGGTGTGCGAATGCTGGCTCGAATCCAATAGGACGTCATTTGTAACCTTCACAGTCCAAGGGAAAGCAACGAGTACAGGTTTTCTTCGCAGTGTTAAAGCTAGGGATGACACTACGCTATTTTATTCGAATTGATATTCGCACACCTCTATAATGGACCTTTTGTAGAAATACGCGGTGCGCATGCGCGGAGTATTTCATGCGCCTGGGTTCGAGAGTATCTAGTTCCAAACAATCCGCCATCTTGCATTTCTCGCCTTTGAGCGGTTTCGTTGTGTCGACCTCGGGGCGGAAGATTACGCACGATGGGGACAAAGGTGAGCTTGGGGGAGCCGTACCTATAGACGCTTTCAGCGAGTCAGTTACTCGAGCTGCCACCAGTCGGCGCGCCCTCCGCGCGCTTTCCCGGCCGCCATAGCCGACCTTCAGTTTCTCGCCGTTGCTCCGCGTTGTGTGCTGCACCGGCCACCATCGGAGCTTTTATTTCGTGGTCTTTACGTTCCGCGTTGAAATCGTGTGTTTTCTTTAGGTATTTTCGATATTTCGGGCTTTCACTTATTCGTTTGATATCTACATTTCAACATAGCTCTTGTATTTTCTTATTTATGGAATGGAATCGGACAGCAAATGGATCGACGATCCATTTGCTGGGCTTCAGAGACCATGTAAGTTCATCAAATTCTTATGTTTTTGTCGCTAATAAAGGGCAGTCAACACCATTGAGACCTATGCAAATTTCAACTGACGCAGTAATTAGGATCTCGCAGTCGTGCTTCTCGCTGCATGTGCGCGCTCGTTTCCGTAAAGCCGAGCCGCATGCAAGCGATTTAGCGTGCGACGAGTCGAGCGACGGCGACAACGACGGGAGTCGTCGACGAGCAACGGAGATTTCTCACTGTCGCCCGTCGCATCCATCGCTCGGTTTTCGGATTTCTAGAGAACTTAGCGCTTGCTCCCGTCACTTCCATGCGATTTGCCTCGTCGCGCGACTGACCTAGCGACAGCGAAGCGGGTCGCTGTCGCTTGTCTCGATCGTTGCTCACCAAATCGCTTGCATGCGCTTTATACTTAATTAATTCCGATGCACACAGCATTGAACCATTAGCGCCTTGATATTAAGTATAAAGCGCGACGAGACAAGCGACGGCGACCCGCTTCGCTGTCGCTCGATCAGTAGCGCGACGAGGCATACCGCAGGGAAGCGACGGGAGCAAGCGACGAAGACGGTGAGCGCCAAGTTCTCTAGAAATCCGAAAACCGAGCGATGCGACGGGCGACAGTGAGAATGCTCGTCGATGACTCCCGTCGTTGTCGCCGTCGCTCGACTTGTCGCACGCTAAATCGCTTACATGCGGGTCGGCTTTACGGAAACGAGCGCGCACATGCAGCGAGAAGCACGACTGCGAGAGCCTTACTGCGTCAGTTGAAATTTGCATAGGCCGCAATGGTGTTGACTGTCCTTTATTAGCGACAAAAACATAAGAATTTGATGAACTTACATGGTCTCGGAAGCCTAGGCCACAATCTTGTATCGTGGATCCATTCACTGTCCGATTCCATTCCATAAATAAAAAAATGCAAGAGCTATGTTGAAATGTTGATATCAAATGACTAAGTGAAAGCCCGAAATATCGAAAAGAACTAAAGAAAACACACGATTTCAACGCGGAACGTAAAGAGCACGAAAACAAAGCTCCGGTGGTGGCCGGTGCAGCACACAACGCGGAGCAACGGCGAGAAACTGAAGGTCGGCTATGGCGGCAGGGTCACGTGACGTCAAGATGGCGGCGCCCATGAAATGCTGCTTGAAAGGGTCTATAGGTCACATCGCCTCAATGGGTGAACAGGATGTAGCTGACGCTTTGGGTGTGGAACGGGTGGGAGAGGCCTTGGGCGCGCGTTGTTTTCCATCACCTAGTCTCGAACCGATTCGCGTGTCTAGGTGGCAGCACATATTCGCCAAGAGGTCCATTCGTTTCACATTATCTCCGAGCGAAGCCAAAGCTAGAAGCGCGAGACCAGCGCTTTTTGCGTTTCTCCCCAGCTCGCGCGCTCGAGCAAAGCCTGAACGCACGGAACTTTCGCGCTCGCGCTTCCAGCTTTGCCTTCGCTCGCACATAAGGTGAAACGAAGTATAGTTTGAGCATTTATACTTCCTTACTGATCAGGAAGAATTTATGCTTCCCCATACTCTATCAATACACGCGTTAAAGAGGAACTTGACTGTGCATTGTTTGTATTATCAGGAGTGACATTTTACCCGCGTAAGTGTGTTCTTTGTATTTAGCCTTGTCGTAAGGCTATCCTTTGTGTAGAGTGGCAACTGCGCATATTTATTTTTAGTTTGCCACTCTGAGTGATGTGAAAGGGGGGGGAGGGGACGGGGGGCTGTCGCCTCGTGAGGCATCTCCAGTCTTTTGTGACGGCCCCCAGACAACCGTACATTTGGTTGTCTGCTGTCTGAATAAAAATATATATGCTCGATCGCCATTTTTCCTAAGAATGGTCATGCAGGATTGTAGATATCGATAAGCGTGTTCACGCAGTTACTAAGAATATGAATGCTGGACACAAAGGAGGGACAAGACTTCTGGGATGAGATTGAGCACCTCTCCTGGCTTCCCCTTTTCCCTTCACCCCAAAATAAATGAACGAACGTAGATTGGTTTTGCGTCGTAAGAGAATGATCTCAAAATCCACATCAGCGCTCCTTGAAACCGTGGAATATGTTTTAAAGTTTACTTTTTTTAAATTTAGGACACACACTGTTTGTCAATTCTTGGGCCAAGCGAAATGAAAGTCGCTAATATACAATTATTTACGGCGCTAATAAAATATACGTGTATTATTTTACGTAAGCGCCGAAAGCACGTTGATCTTAAAAACCTTTCATTTTGGTTATTTTTCTTCGGTACCGAGACGGCCGGTATCGCTTCACTTCGGCCGCTGTTTGAGAAAAACATACATAAATTGACGATGCCACGATATTTTGTTTGTTTCTCACTTTTCACAAGCATTCGACATTGGTGGCGTGACCCAAGTGCACGCAACACCCATTGACAGGAGCGTTCGGGAGGTAATTTCGAGGAGAGAAGCGGGACATTTCTTTCAATCTCTCCATGGCAAAGCTTGATGACACAGTCACGGGAATTACCCCATGGTGAGCGGCTCATGGATGGGGCACGAGCGCTGCGTGAGCAATCGACTTGGGCTCGTAATAACGACGTCTCGTTTGTGTCGGGAGATCGTCATCATCATTGCCGCCGGGTTACCCTGAACTCTGCTCGCCGCTTCCGCGCGCGGACCCTTTCTCCACCAGATTGCGACCAGGCATGGCACGACTCGCACCTGTATTGTTATGCAATGAGCCTACGCAGTTCAATCAATCTTGTCTCAACCACGGCAGTCTGAACATTCGAATAGTGGCTTGTGCCCAATGGCTTGGATGACTGATCGGAATAACCCGCAAAGAAACATGTCACGACATTTGGAAGACTTTCCTGAGACACAGCTGGGTGATCGCACAGCCTGCCACGAGTCATGACCGCTTTTATCCGCACACTGACTCGTTTCCCTGCCTCCTCCCGTTCATTTAAAAATACGTTTTTTTTTTACTCCTCGTTCATTCCTGTCTCAGCCTCGGGAGCTCAGAGACTCCACCATCCAAGCATTAGCCAGAGCTACAGTTGTACCCGACATTCAACACCTCTTTTTTTTTTTTTTTTTTCGTGTGTTTATGTACGTTTGTGTGTACGTACGTGGTATACGTGTGCGCGCATATGTTTATATGTGAAAGGAAGTGAGTTTTAGCATCATCCTCAATATATCTACATCATCATCACAATCGTTTCATAGACGATTGTGATGTGATGATCACGGTCGTCTCATTCTGCATCTCTCTCATTACTTCATCTTTCTTTTCCCTCCCGCCCCATGTAGCGTAGTTGACCAGGACAAACGTCCAGACTGACCTTTTTCTTTCTGCCACCAACACCAGTCAATTCAGGTTGGGTAACATAGACGCGCAATGCACCTTCCGCCAACCCGAAAATTCTTTGTCGCCTCGAAGGCGTGCCGACGTTCAGCCACCGACACCATACCTCTCCCGTGGGGTTTGGGAGCGGCCTACGCGTGGGGTCGTCGCCGCTGCCCGGCGTCATCTCTTCACGTAGGCGAATTGCCGCAGTATGACTCGGGTGGCCGTCTTGTCTAAAGTTTTATCTGAAATCGCAGGAAACGCTTTTCCGTCCTCCAGAAATTTTAAACCGGTTCGCGACAGAGCAAAACAATATCACCTGCGCTTTCTACCGCCGCGTCTAAAGCTGAGGAAAGTCGCATTTCTGAAATGCGACGAGTTGCGTCTGCTCTGCACCAAGATGGCGGCGCCCACTTGCAGATCGGGGAATGGAGTGACGGTATTCTAAACGTAGGTCGTTTAGTGGCTCTAAATTCCCCAAAATGCGCGTAATTTGTGCCAACGCTGCGCCAAAAGCTCATTTTATTTCATCGAAACGGAAACTAATAGCTCAGCCGTCACAACACTGCCAGGTTGTTACGGTAAGCTTGCGCACATTTTCAACACTTTTGCGTATCGCTCTGAATAACGTGGGATTTGATGTCATCTTCGCATCAATCCCGACACAGTACTCGCAAGTTTCGGGGTATTTCCCCTAGTTTGTGGCCCGTTCGGGCGGTTTAATTCGCTCCGCTGAGTAGGCCTCTCACCGCCCATTGGTGCGCTACAGAGAAGCTGCGTCCGCGGAGTAAAATTCGCGATTTGGTGTATCATGTATGTGACTCCGTGGCAACGCAGCCTTGTGTTGAAGGGTAAAACGCTCTTCCAGGTTGGAATAATGCACAACCGTGCGTCGTGTACTAAAAAAAAAAAAAGAACCAATAATAGAACTTAGTGATTAATAGCATAAACGTGGCAGTAAAGTGTGTACAACAAAATTACGTTGATTTTATGAGACTCCAGCATTCTGACAAGTTGCACGCATCATTTGCCGCAATCGTTTTTTTTTTTTTAATTGAGATTACTTTGAAGGTTACTTTGAACTGGGGTACTGGAAAGGGTTGATGAATCGCAGTGATTAGGTGTAGCTAGGCTGCTGCCAGGCACGTAGCCAGGATTTTGTTTCGGGGGGGGGGGGGGGGGCATCACATACCAACACCGGCCGTCAGCATCAGTCATTAATGTCAGCCATTAACGTCAGCAATTAACATCAGCCACTAACATCAACCATCAGCATCAACCACAAACATGGAGTGGGGATCCCTTCCGTGTTGACGTCGCGTGCAGCCCGTGCATTACGTGTCCAAAAGAAAGCTGGATGTTTCTCTCGGACGTGTGGGTATAGTTTCACCTACGCGCCCCGCACGTTGCCGTGTCTTTCCCGAAGGTCACGTGATTCTCGCACCTCGTCGGATCGACTTCGATCATTCGTTGCGTCTTCTGCGGCCTATGGTAAGGAGAGACGGA
The DNA here is from genome assembly GCA_013358835.2 of Ixodes persulcatus. Lineage (NCBI taxonomy): Eukaryota > Metazoa > Arthropoda > Arachnida > Ixodida > Ixodidae > Ixodes > Ixodes persulcatus. The sequence continues at coordinate 29,348 of JABSTQ010009053.1, forward strand.
GTCCTCGCCGGTGGATCCGTCTTTGCTCGGGCGGAGAAAGCGTTTCCTGCCGTAGCGGTGCAGGAGAGAAGAGCCCCGTGGGCCGGAGAATGGTGAGGCGGAGGCGGCACAAGGGCGACGTGACGACGGCCCAAATAGGGTCCCGCCGTGGGCCCGACGGCGTGGGCGCCGGGACGGGCCGCTCGACTTCTCTGCGCCGCTGCACTGTGGGCGCCGCCTCTGGGCGCCGCAAGTGGCACTCCTCCGAACGAGAGGAGGCGGTCCATTTGAGTTTGGCCAGCACCACTCAGAATGCGGATCGCAAGTTTGTCTGCTTCTTTGCAGGGGTTGCGATGACGTCAGAACGACGAGCTCTTATTGGCTGATTGAAAAACAGAGTGGGTAGACGTCAATGCTAGACGCCTTGAGGTCTACCCACTATCCTTTCAATGAAAGCCAATCAGAGCTCGTCGTTCTGACGTCACCGCAACTCATGTGCTAGAAGCAGACGACTTTCCGCATAGCCTGTGCACTACGATGTTGACGTCATCGCAGTGAGATGGAGCGAAGACACGGATTGGACACGAGTGCTGCGTCGGTGCTCGGCTGGTCCTCGCGTCCAATGAAGGCGTCGGGCTCGGGCGCCGATTGCCGAGTTGGCGCCATCCGGTTCTGATGACGCTCCATGGAGGGAGAGTGGGTCGTTCGGAGGTCTCGACTGCTCCAGGCGGTGTTGGCTTGGAGCGCTCGTTTCAGTGCCTTCACTTTGGTTACCTTTGACGCCTCGAAGAGTAGACACTCTCTCGGATTGTGGAAAGCGAAGACTCGCTTTGCTTGCGCCATCGTTGCCGCGAGCGTCACGTTTGTTGGAAACAATGGAAGAATCGGTCTTTCTCGATGTAATGATTGCGTTCTGTGCTTGTTTAGACGGTGGGAACTTGGTCAGCCCTTGAGGATGAGATAGCCTGAGGCATTGAGCGTGTGTCACGCAGTAGTGATACACGATCGCACGCCGGTAGGATGCTCATGGGCCCGTTTGCTCGAAGTTGGTTAACTTTAACCGCGGTTAAGAGTTCACCGCCCTTCCCTACTAGGTACTTACAAGTACCTAGCCAAGTTGACGAGGGCTGGATGAGCGATAGCTCCGTGTTTTATTATGGGGTGGTAGCTGGTGTCACCTACTGGTTGTAGCGAATATAAGTGGCATCCGTGCAAAGAGTTCTCAAAAAGGGGGGACCCAAAAACGCGCGCTACCGGGATTTCACGACACAGCGCGGCATACATTTGAGCTTACGAAACATTTTTTCTTGCTTGTGGTACAGATATTGGGTAAGGTAAAACTAAACTAACCCTTGTGTGAAAATTTTCTAAATACTTGGCTGTCTGAATTGAAGACAAGACTCTTTGAAATTTCCTTTCAAGTTTGAAAGAGGATGACAAAGTTCAGTCCTAGAAACGATAAGGAAGAAGTGAGCAGTGAAAGGCGGGCGGTACACCGGCGGCATGGTTGGCCAGCATGTAAGAACTGTATATAACACCATCGTAAATTGAAAAACATGTTTATTCGGCTCCAGTGAAAATAGACCTATTGGTAAATTACCCAAGCATCGAGGAGAACGCTGGAAGTATAATGTATAATTCTACGATCCGCGCGCGCTGGCCTTCCCTTTATAAAAGATTCGAAGTAAATAATCATAATAAGGCTTTGACGAACGCGCGTGCAAGGCAAAATTTGTTTTAGGGTTTTTGCTTTAGAGCAGTCACTACTGCAGACGCCAGCACGTGCAGCGCGTGTAACTACACTCGTAGCATGCACCTCGGTGCTTGGGAAATTTAGCAAAACGACTATAGACGTTTCCACTGTTATACCAAAACATCACAGTCCACACGTGTATAAATCACAGATCAAAGAACAGCGACCCACGTATCAGTCGCCTTCGGAAACCGAGCAAATCACAGACGCCATACGCACGACACTGCAAATGGAACCTGCAAGTGGCCCTTTTTTGGAAAGGTCTATAGGACCTAGTGCCTATACTTACCCAAGGCATCAAGGAGAATGCAGGGATTGGTGTCCACGCGCCGCACGTGCTGGCCTCAGCAGTTGTAACTTTTGCTAAAGCAAATACCTAAAACAAATGGCATCTTGCACGCGCGTTCCTCTACGCTTTATTTTGGTTATTTACTTGGAATCTTTTATACGGGGAAGGCGTGCGCGTGTGGCGCGTGGAACACCAATCCCTGCATTCTTTTTGATGCTTGGGTAATATAGCAAATGGTCTATTGGGACGCTGTCTGCTTCTGCGTGCTATAGACGATTGCAAACAGGGCATCTGGCGGCCGCCATGCTCTTCCTCGTGTGAGCAAGCACGTGGAATTCCAGGCCTGCCAAGGCTATCTTCACGTGCATGCTGCACGTGCTTGCACGGATGGGGCACCAGCCGTGGACGCCATGCTTGCAATCGTCTATACTTCGTTTCACTTTACCTGCGAGCGAAGCCAAAGCTAGAAGCGCGAGACCAGCGCTTTTTGCATTTCTCCCCAGCTCGCGCGCTCGAGCAAATAAGCCTGAACGCACGGAGCTTCCGTGCTCGCGCTTCCAGTTTGCCTTCGCTCGCACATAAGGTATCAATACCCGGCCGATTGAGTCAAGGCAATCCAATTTCCGAAGACGTTGCCATGACGACAATTATCGTGTTCATTTAGGCTTAGAAATGTTCAGAATCGAAAAACTATCTCAAATATTTGGTGAGGTCATTGCTTATGCTGTGCGGTTCAAGTGAGGTAAGGCAAAGCGAAAGCCTCCTGAACCATTCATTGCTGACTAACGCGCCCGATATTGCAGCTACAGCGACATATTAGCTCCAAAGCGAGCGGCGCTCACTCACCGGGACACCGCCATGTTTCCCCGCCGTCCTTACTCTGCCGGTCACATGACCTAAAATTCCCCCTTGTAGGGAAATGCGGTTAACTTCTAACCGCGGTTAGAGTTAACCAGCTTCGAGCAAACGGGCCCAGGGGCTCTACATTGAAACGGGTAAACTCGGCCATCGATGTCCCTTTCTGGATGCGGTTATTATGACGCGATATCCGACTAGTTTCGGTCTGAGGTAATGTGCGGAGCCGGACTCACACTGCTCATGCGTCATACAAAAGAAAGTCCGTAAACACGAATTACCGCGATATGCGTGGTTCGAATTCCGCGTGCCAAGGTGTTGGAAACAATGGGAGAACTCGCCTCGAATTCATTGCCTCGCCTCGAACTGATTGCCATGAGGCATTCGAAGCACGGAAGTCGCGGTGACTCGCCTTCGAATCTGTACGCGGACTGTCGTTTGTTTGATGTATAAGCAGTGTGACCCCGGCTTATCCAACAAAATGTCCCCTACGACTCTGTCACACACGGCGCTAAACAGCCGATTTTTTTGCGGGAAGAATTTCCTGGCCGTGTCATACCTCGCGCTGTGGCGACCAGAATGCCACCGAAACTGCTTGCCAATGAGACTTGGCGTCTCATTCCCACGCAACGACGACTCGGACTATACTTCGTTTCACCTTATGTTGTACCGGAGCGAAGGCTAGAAGCGCGAGCTCATAGCGTTGGCCGCCGAGATGTGCCCCAGAGCAAGGAGCTCGCGCTTGTAACCTTTCCTGCGGTACATCATAAGGTGAAACAGAGTATAGGAGTTGTCTTAAGATAAAGTGTCTTATTTACTCGCGCTCTTGCGCGAAGCTAAATGTGCAAAGGAGACGCCGAAGGAAGCCAGGGGCTCGAGAAAGTAAGTTTGACCGCGTTGGAGCACTTGAGGAAGGTGCGCTGGATTTCCTCTCGTCAGCTTTGTGGTTCCGAAGCACGAAGCCAGGTACTCGCAGCATTGCGGGGCTGCAGCGGCGTAAAACAGAAGGAAAAGCCTCTGCCACAGATACAAACGACAGCCTGCGGGACGCTGTCTGACGCGTGTTTCTTGTATACGACAATCCTGTCAGGCTTTGTATGTCGAAAGCATACATGAAGCGAACATGGTTCCAAGATGCCCGAGGCGCAGACAATTCTGTCACGCCTGCAGCGTGTCTTTTGTATGTGAGCGGACCGTGGAACTATACGGCTTTGGCCTCGACGACGGACCATACAACGTTAACCGTCGCTTCTGGCGCGGTGCCATCTTGAGCTTTCGTGCGCGTTCTCTGTTCGCTTTCCGAACACGCGCGCGCTGGGCTGTGTCGATCGCACCCCGATGGGCCGCGATTTTGTAAACAAGCTTGCGTGAAGCGGGAAACATTCGAATCCAGTATTGTCGCACCGCCCCTTGAAGTAAGCAAAACCCTCGTGTTTGTCAAGCAGCCACATCCTGCAGTTCGCTTTGGCCAGACGCAACTTTGGGGTCGCTTTCACCGCGTGCCTGAAGGCTTCGATGAACGAACATCGCGTGTCAGCAGCAGAGCCGCGCAACTAAGACGGACTACGCAGCCGTTGTCCGCGCTTTATAGCCAGTTCCTGGAATGGCTCTGAGTATTGATGCTGCGAAGCTGCCGAGGATCGAGTTGGACCAGGTTCGATTTTCTCAAACTTTCAACGGAAAGTTTGACGGAATTTCGGCTCAAGTTCCACTACAGAAATTCGGCTCAAGTTTAACTACAGTAGTTCGACTGAATTTGGACTGCAGTAGTTCGACTGGAGTTTGTCTTCAGTATAGTTCAACTCGAATTCGACAGGAGTTTGACTACAGTATAGTTCGACTGGAGTTTGTCTTCAGTATAGTTCAACTAGAGTTCGACAGGAGTTTGACTAGTTCGACTGGAGTTTCGCTACGGTAGTTCGACTGGAGTTTCGCTACGGTAGTTGGACTGAAGTTTGATGTAGCGGTATGACTGAAGTTTAATGCAGCAGTATGACTGAAGTTTAATGCAGCAGTATGACTGAAGTTTGATGCAGCAGTATGACTGAAGTTTGATGCAGCAGTATGACTGAAGTTTGATGCAGCAGTATGACTGAAGTTTGATGCAGCAGTATGACTGAAGTTTAATGCAGCAGTATGACTGAAGTTTAATGCAGCAGTATGACTGAAGTTTAATGCAGCAGTATGACTGAAGTTTGATGCAGCAGTATGACTGAAGTTTGATGCAGCAGTATGACTGAAGTTTAATGCAGCAGTATGACTGAAGTTTAATGCAGCAGTATGACTGAAGTTTAATGCAGCAGTATGACTGAAGTTTGATGCAGCAGTATGACTGAAGTTTGATGCAGCAGTATGACTGAAGTTTGATGCAGCAGTATGACTGAAGTTTGATGCAGCAGTATGACTGAAGTTTAATGCAGCAGTATGACTGAAGTTTAATGCAGCAGTATGACTGAAGTTTGATGCAGCAGTATGACTGAAGTTTGATGCAGCAGTATGACTGAAGTTTGATGTATAAGCAGTGTGACCCCGGCTTATCCAACAAATGTCCCCTACGACTCTGTCACACACGGCGCTAAACAGCCGATTTTTTTGCGGGAAGAATTTCCTGGCCGTGTCATACCTCGCGCTCTGGCGACCAGAATGTCACCGAAAGTGCTTGCCAATGAGACTTCGCGTCTCATTCACACACAACGACGACTCGGACTATAGGAGTTGTCTTAAAATAAAGTGTCTCATTTACTCGCGCTCTTGCGCGAACTAAATCTGCAAAGGAGACGCCGAAGGAAGCCAGGGGCTCGAGAAAGTAAGTTTGACCGCGTTGGAGCACTTGAGGAAGGTGCGCTGAATTTCCTCTCGTCAGCGTTGTGGTTCCGAAGCACGAAGCCAGGTACTCGCAACATCGCGGGGCTGCAGCGGCGTAAAACAGAAGGAAAAGCCTCTGCCACAGATACAAACGACAGCCTGCGGGCGCTGTCTGACGCGTGTTTCTTGTATACGACAATCCTGTCAGGCTTTGTATGTCGAAAGCATACATGAAGCGAACATGGTTCCAAGATGCCCGAGGCGCAGACAATTCTGTCACGCCTGCAGCGTGTCTTTTGTATGTGAGCGGACCGTGGAACTATACGGCTTTGGCCTCGACGACGGACCATACAACGTTAACCGTCGCTTCTGGCGCGGTGCCATCTTGAGCTTTCGTGCGCGTTCTCTGTTCGCTTTCCGAACACGCGCGCGCTGGGCTGTGTCGATCGCACCCCGATGGGCCGCGATTTTGTAAACAAGCTTGCGTGAAGCGGGAAACATTCGAATCCAGTATTGTCGCACCGCCCCTTGAAGTAAGCAAAACCCTCGTGTTTGTCAAGCAGCCACATCCTGCAGTTCGCTTTGGCCAGACGCAACTTTGGGGTCGCTTTCACCGCGTGCCTGAAGGCTTCGATGAACGAACATCGCGTGTCAGCAGCAGAGCCGCGCAACTAAGACGGACTACGCAGCCGTTGTCCGCGCTTTATAGTCAGTTCCTGGAATGGCTCTGAGTATTGATGCTGCGAAGCTGCCGAGGGTCGAGTTGGAGCAGGTTCGATTTTCTCAAACTTTCAACGGAAAGTTTGACGGAATTTCGGCTCAAGTTCCACTACAGAAATTCGGCTCAAGTTTAACTACAGTAGTTCGACTGAATTTGGACTGCAGTAGTTCGACTGGAGTTTGTCTTCAGTATAGTTCAACTCGAGTTCGACAGGAGTTTGACTACAGTATAGTTCGACTGGAGTTTGCCTTCAGTATAGTTCAACTCGAGTTCGACAGGAGTTTGACTAGTTCGACTGGAGTTTCGCTACGGTAGTTCGACTGAAGTTTGATGTAGCGGTATGACTGAAGTTTGATGTAGCGGTATGACTGAAGTTTGATGTAGCAGTATGACTGAAGTTTGATGCAGCAGTATGACTGAAGTTTGATGCAGCAGTATGACTGAAGTTTGATGTAGCAGTATGACTGAAGTTTGATGCAGCAGTATGACTGAAGTTTGATGCAGCAGTATGACTGAAGTTTGATGCAGCAGTATGACTGAAGTTTGATGCAGCAGTATGACTGAAGTTTGATGCAGCAGTATGACTGAAGTTTGATGCTTGGGTAATATAGCAAATGGTCTATTGGGACGCTGTCTGCTTCTGCGTGCTATAGACGATTGCAAACAGGGCATCTGGCGGCCGCCATGCTCTTCCTCGTGTGAGCAAGCACGTGGAATTCCAGGCCTGCCAAGGCTATCTTCACGTGCATGCTGCACGTGCTTGCACGGATGGGGCACCAGCCGGGACGCCATGCTTGCAATCGTCTATACTTCGTTTCACTTTACCTGCGAGCGAAGCCAAAGCTAGAAGCGCGAGACCAGCGCTTTTTGCATTTCTCCCCAGCTCGCGCGCTCGAGCAAATAAGCCTGAACGCACGGAGCTTCCGTGCTCGCGCTTCCAGTTTTGCCTTCGCTCGCACATAAGGTGAAACGAAGTATATCAATACCCGGCCGATTGAGTCAAGGCAATCCAATTTCCGAAGACGTTGCCATGACGACAATTATCGTGTTCATTTAGGCTTAGAAATGTTCAGAATCGAAAAACTATCTCAAAAGTTTGGTGAGGTCATTGCTTATGCTGTGCGGTTCAAGTGAGGTAAGGCAAAGCGAAAGCCTCCTGAACCATTCATTGCTGACTAACGCGCCCGATATTGCAGCTACAGCGACATATTAGCTCCAAAGCGAGCGGCGCTCACTCACCGGGACACCGCCATGTTTCCCCGCCGTCCTTACCCTGCCGGTCACGTGACCTAAACTTCCCCCTTGTAGGGAAATGCGGTTAACTTCTAACCGCGGTTAACGGGCCCAGGGGCTCTACATTGAAACGGGCAAAACTCGGCCATCGATGTCCCTTTCTGGATGCGGTTATTATGACGCGATATCCGACTAGTTTTTCGGTCTGAGGTAATGTGCAGAGCCGGCCTCACACTGCTCATACGAATCACCACGATATGCGTGGTTCGAATTCCGCGTGCCAAGGTATTGGAAACAATGGGAGAACTCGCCTCGAATTCATTGCCATGAGGCATTCGAAGCACGGAAGTCGCGGTGACTCGCCTTCGAATCTGTACGCGGACTGTCGTTTGTATGATGTATAAGCAGTGTGACCCCGGCTTATCCAACAAATGTCCCCTACGACTCTGTCACACACGGCGCTAAACAGCCGATTTTTTGCGGGAAGAATTTCCTGGCCGTGTCATACCTCGCGCTGTGGCGACCAGAATGCCACCGAAACTGCTTGCCAATGAGACTTGGCGTCTCATTCCCACGCAACGACGACTCGGACTATACTTCGTTTCACCTTATGTTGTACCGGAGCGAAGGCTAGAAGCGCGAGCTCATAGCGTTGGCCGCCGAGATGTGCCCCAGAGCAAGGAGCTCGCGCTTGTAACCTTTCCTGCGGTACATCATAAGGTGAAACAGAGTATAGGAGTTGTCTTAAGATAAAGTGTCTTATTTACTCGCGCTCTTGCGCGAAGTAAATGTGCAAAGGAGACGCCGAAGGAAGCCAGGGGCTCGAGAAAGTAAGTTTGACCGCGTTGGAGCACTTGAGGAAGGTGCGCTGGATTTCCTCTCGTCAGCGTTGTGGTTCCGAAGCACGAAGCCAGGTACTCGCAACATCGCGGGGCTGCAGCGGCGTAAAACAGAAGGAAAAGCCTCTGCCACAGATACAAACGACAGCCTGCGGGCGCTGTCTGACGCGTGTTTCTTGTATACGACAATCCTGTCAGGCTTTGTATGTCGAAAGCATACATGAAGCGAACATGGTTCCAAGATGCCCGAGGCGCAGACAATTCTGTCACGCCTGCAGCGTGTCTTTTGTATGTGAGCGGACCGTGGAACTATACGGCTTTGGCCTCGACGACGGACCATACAACGTTAACCGTCGCTTCTGGCGCGGTGCCATCTTGAGCTTTCGTGCGCGTTCTCTGTTCGCTTTCCGAACACGCGCGCGCTGGGCTGTGTCGATCGCACCCCGATGGGCCGCGATTTTGTAAACAAGCTTGCGTGAAGCGGGAAACATTCGAATCCAGTATTGTCGCACCGCCCCTTGAAGTAAGCAAAACCCTCGTGTTTGTCAAGCAGCCACATCCTGCAGTTCGCTTTGGCCAGACGCAACTTTGGGGTCGCTTTCACCGCGTGCCTGAAGGCTTCGATGAACGAACATCGCGTGTCAGCAGCAGAGCCGCGCAACTAAGACGGACTACGCAGCCGTTGTCCGCGCTTTATAGTCAGTTCCTGGAATGGCTCTGAGTATTGATGCTGCGAAGCTGCCGAGGGTCGAGTTGGAGCAGGTTCGATTTTCTCAAACTTTCAACGGAAAGTTTGACGGAATTTCGGCTCAAGTTCCACTACAGAATTCGGCTCAAGTTTAACTACAGTAGTTCGACTGAATTTGGACTGCAGTAGTTCGACTGGAGTTTGTCTTCAGTATAGTTCAACTCGAGTTCGACAGGAGTTTGACTGAAGTTAATGCAGCAGTATGACTGAAGTTTGATGCAGCAGTATGACTGAAGTTTGATGCAGCAGTATGACTGAAGTTTGATGCAGCAGTATGACTGAAGTTTGATGCAGCAGTATGACTGAAGTTTGATGCAGCAGTATGACTGAAGTTTGATGCAGCAGTATGACTGAAGTTTGATGCAGCAGTATGACTGAAGTTTGATGCAGCAGTATGACTGAAGTTCGACTATCATGCTCACGCGCAGAAGTTGAAATGGAGCTGACTAGCCTAGTGTAGGAAGTGCACAATATTCACTGGGTATATTGCTCGATTGTTTCACAATAATAAACTAACCGAAACATCAAAAAGTTCGCTTTTATATTATGTAAACACCGATAATCTTGCTACAAATTTTCGAACTATAAATTACTTTTCACGAAGTTCGAGCGTGTAAATGTCGGGCAACACTGATGAATAATCGAATTTTGCTGAAAGAAGGCCCGCCGCACCAGCCGAAGTTCGAGGTTCGACGAAAGTTCGCCACATTCCTGCTCCCAAGACAACGCTTTCCGTTCTAATCACTCGAATGAAGTTTTACACGGGACGCGAGTTGTTGGTGCAGCTACGACTCTCCTCGTGCGAATCCCGCCCACAATGCCTCGTTGTGTGCGCTGTGTCGTGCAACTTTTCGTCGTGCTTGCGCCGCGGTGACCTTTTCATCTCAGTAGTTACCCGACCGGCGGACAGAGGGCGCTGACGCACTCGGCGCCATTGGGTGGCTTCAATTTGGTGGTTTCGGTTTCAGCGCGCTCTCGGCTGTGTTGGTGTATTATGTCATTCTCGCCTAATTTCGTGATACAAATGTGCCCGTTGTAGCGTAAACTAATAAAACTGTGGTACTGAGCCAATTCGAGAGCCACGAAGTGGTTTCGAGTCATATTCGCGGACTTTTTTACGAACGCTTTAGGATGCATCTGGTCATGTTCGTCGCTAATTTCGGTCAGGTTCGGTGGCGTAACGACTACGATGCACAAGGAGAGTTCCATCGTCCACGGCCTAACCCACCGACCCTAGTTTCCAAAAAAAAAAAAAAAAAAACTAATGAAGAGATTAATGAGTAGATATATAGTAAAAATGGAGGTCCACAACCTGATTAAAAACCTCCTAAATCGCGAAAAACACACGAAGTCGCAAGTTCACTGACTGATTTTCGCGAACACCAACTTTCTGTGAACTTTAGAAACTCGAAATGTCTCCTATAATACGCAGATATTCTAAGAAATAAGTAATATTGTCTCGGGCTGTTTTCTTTAAAAAATTAAGTCGGGTGGGAAATTCCTTTAGCTATTGACCTTGCTAAAGTACTTATTAACAGCATTTAACAACGTTGGCGTTAGAAAATGAACTATTTGTTTTACTGACATTTGATTACGACGTGCTTGGCCCATGAAATAAATGAGGCCTATCATTTGAAATCTGAAATTTTGTCTGTACAAACTTTGCCAAATAAAATTAAGGGTACGAGAGAAGTGATCTCTCGTACGTTTGGTTGAAGTCGAATGCTAGGCACGACTTGATGAACCTTCATGCAGCAGTATGACTGAAGTTTGATGCAGCAGTATGACTGAAGTTTGATGCAGCAGTATGACTGAAGTTCGACTATCATGCTCACGCGCAGAAGTTGAAATGGAGCTGACTAGCCTAGTGTAGGAAGTGCACAATATTCACTGGGTATATTGCTCGATTGTTTCACAATAATAAACTAACCGAAACATCAAAAAGTTCGCTTTTATATTATGTAAACACCGATAATCTTGCTACAAATTTTCGAACTATAAATTACTTTTCACGAAGTTCGAGCGTGTAAAAGTCGGGCAACACTGATGAAAAATCGAATTTTGCTGAAAGAAGGCCCGCCGCACCAGCCGAAGTTCGAGGTTCGACGAAAGTTCGCCACATTCCTGCTCCCAAGACAACGCTTTCCGTTCTAATCACTCGAATGAAGTTTTACACGGGACGCGAGTTGTTGGTGCAGCTACGACTCTCCTCGTGCGAATCCCGCCCACAATGCCTCGTTGTGTGCGCTGTGTCGTGCAACTTTTCGTCGTGCTTGCGCCGCGGTGACCTTTTCATCTCAGTAGTTACCCGACCGGCGGACAGAGGGCGCTGACGCACTCGGCGCCATTGGGTGGCTTCAATTTGGTTGGTTTCGGTTTCAGCGCGCTCTCGGCTGTGTTGGTGTATTATGTCATTCTCGCCTAATTTCGTGATACAAATGTGCCCGTTGTAGCGTATAACTAATAAAACTGTGGTACTGAGCCAATTCGAGAACCACGAAGTGGTTTCGAGTCATATTCGCGGACTTTTTTACGAACGCTTTACGATGCATCTGGTCATGTTCGTCGCTAATTTCGGTCAGGTTCGGCGGCGTAACGACTACGATGAACAAGGAGGGTTTCATCGTCTACGGCCTAACCCACTGACCCTAGTTTCAAAAAACAAAAACAAAAAAAAACTAATGAAGAGATTAATGAGTAGATATATTGTAAAAATGCAGGTCCACAACCTGATTAAAAACCTCCTAAATCGCGAAAAACACACGAAGTCGCAAGTTCACTGACTGATTTTCGCGAACACCAACTTTCTGTGAACTTTAGAAACTCGAAATGTCTCCTATAATACGCAGATATTCTAAGAAATAAGTAATATTGTCTCGGGCTGTTTTCTTTAAAAAATTAAGTCGGGTGGGAAATTCCTTTAGCTATTGACCTTGCTAAAGTACTTATTAACAGCATTTAACAACGTTGGCGTTAGAAAATGAACTATTTGTTTTACTGACATTTGATTACGACGTGCTTGGCCCATGAAATAAATGAGGCCTATCATTTGAAATCTGAAATTTTGTCTGTACAAACTTTGCCAAATAAAATTAAGGGTACGAGAGAAGTTTGATGCAGCAGTATGACTGAAGTTTGATGCAGCAGTATGACTGAAGTTCGACTATCATGCTCACGCGCAGAAGTTGAAATGGAGCTGACTAGCCTAGTGTAGGAAGTGCACAATATTCACTGGGTATATTGCTCGATTGTTTCACAATAATAAACTAACCGAAACATCAAAAAGTTCGCTTTTATATTATGTAAACACCGATAATCTTGCTACAAATTTTCGAACTATAAATTACTTTTCACGAAGTTCGAGCGTGTAAAAGTCGGGCAACACTGATGAAAAATCGAATTTTGCTGAAAGAAGGCCCGCCGCACCAGCCGAAGTTCGAGGTTCGACGAAAGTTCGCCACATTCCTGCTCCCAAGACAACGCTTTCCGTTCTAATCACTCGAATGAAGTTTTACACGGGACGCGAGTTGTTGGTGCAGCTACGACTCTCCTCGTGCGAATCCCGCCCACAATGCCTCGTTGTGTGCGCTGTGTCGTGCAACTTTTCGTCGTGCTTGCGCCGCGGTGACCTTTTCATCTCAGTAGTTACCCGACCGGCGGACAGAGGGCGCTGACGCACTCGGCGCCATTGGGTGGCTTCAATTTGGTTGGTTTCGGTTTCAGCGCGCTCTCGGCTGTGTTGGTGTATTATGTCATTCTCGCCTAATTTCGTGATACAAATGTGCCCGTTGTAGCGTATAACTAATAAAACTGTGGTACTGAGCCAATTCGAGAACCACGAAGTGGTTTCGAGTCATATTCGCGGACTTTTTTACGAACGCTTTACGATGCATCTGGTCATGTTCGTCGCTAATTTCGGTCAGGTTCGGCGGCGTAACGACTACGATGAACAAGGAGGGTTTCATCGTCTACGGCCTAACCCACTGACCCTAGTTTCAAAAAACAAAAACAAAAAAAAACTAATGAAGAGATTAATGAGTAGATATATTGTAAAAATGCAGGTCCACAACCTGATTAAAAACCTCCTAAATCGCGAAAAACACACGAAGTCGCAAGTTCACTGACTGATTTTCGCGAACACCAACTTTCTGTGAACTTTAGAAACTCGAAATGTCTCCTATAATACGCAGATATTCTAAGAAATAAGTAATATTGTCTCGGGCTGTTTTCTTTAAAAAAATTAAGTCGGGTGGGAAATTCCTTTAGCTATTGACCTTGCTAAAGTACTTATTAACAGCATTTAACAACGTTGGCGTTAGAAAATGAACTATTTGTTTTACTGACATTTGATTACGACGTGCTTGGCCCATGAAATAAATGAGGCCTATCATTTGAAATCTGAAATTTTGTCTGTACAAACTTTGCCAAATAAAATTAAGGGTACGAGAGAAGTGATCTCTCGTACGTTTGGTTGAAGTCGAATGCTAGGCACGACTTGATGAACCTTCATGACAGACCTCCATGCAAACTGATGCGATTTAAAATCAACAACTCTGACCTTGGGTGATTTCCATGTAGATGGCTTCTTTTCGGCCTCACATAATGCGAACCCTAGGCACTCTCAAGCTTCCTGTGACAGATTATTTCACATGGGTCTTTGTGTTTAAAATAAATAAAATTCATTAATTAAATTTGGTATAAAAAATGTTAACACCCTTTAATGATTGCAGATATGTGACCGAGCATAGTGTAAAGTTTCTTTAAATTTATAAATAAACAAATTAAGCACACGTTTCTATTGCAAAAACGGTTTGAGACCGTCTAACAGATTTAGGTGTAATGTCGTGCACAAACAAATCGCCCGATGTGGACGTTACCATTATCCCAAGCATCAGATAAAACGTGAGTTAAACGTTCGTCACCTTTATATATTATATGTCCTATATAATCAAAAACAACTATTTTAAATTTGTTATGAAGGCAAGGCCGGAGGCTTTCAGGAAACACACATAGCTTCATATGCTGCGTATTATTTTGGTCACATTCTTAAAGATTCTAAATGCGCGATTATTCATATACATTGCACTATACTTATTTCGAATATTCCGCCACTATCACTGCGTATATTTAAGTTGTCATAAATAATTGGGCTCAATATGCGCCAGGCCTGACGCTGATTTCTCTATCTCCTCCCTCCTCACGCGTATCCGGTACGCCGACGGTGAAAATAGTCAAAATCGGTTACAAAATTAACTTCACATGTAGTCGTGCACATAATGATGGCATGCAATTAAGTTGTAAATGTAAACATCGGGCGGCAATTTACAATAAGGCGAGAAACGCGGTGAAACGCGACGAAAAACGCGAATGCCGCGCCTTCGCCAAGGCGCGGAGGGGAAGTGGAGCGACGAGTTGAAGCCACCTTATGGCGGCCGCGTCACGTGATTCCAAGATGGCAGTGCCCATGCGATGGAGGCCGAAAAGGTCTATATTCTGTCTCACCGTACACTTGGCAAAGAGCGACCTCTACGACCCCGTCGAGCCAATCGGCGACGGAGGTGAAGCACGTAACAATCATTACCAAAGGTACTGGGGCGAGAGAGCCTAAACCAAGAAGTTTAAAAAGAACCTCCTCTCGTACCAGGCACCTCCTTTGTGTGTCCCAGACGTCGCTTTGTCCCTCCAGAAGATGAGCCAATTACTCAAAAGTTGGTACAAAAGCGGCATTCCTCTCTTTCCACCCGTGGCTTTGAGAGCACTGCCCGCAACCAGTGGGGTGGACTATAGTCACGTGTCTCCCTCCGATTCGCTAGTTGACTGTAGCCTTCGCCATTTGCCAAGTTACGGCGAGACGAAGTGTAGTCGTCGTGCAGCCCTTCGGGCCTGCCGCAAATTCGTCGTATAGTCGCGTATTCTAGTACACCGTGTACACCCCGTTCGCCCCCTAAGTTGACGGTGCAGTGGAAGCTACACGCTGGTTGAAGCAGCCGTGCGTCTGTTTCCCTCCACGTGATAACGCTCCCGCCCATAGTCGAACGCAGGGAGCGGGGTCACGCGGTGGGATGGAGGCGGCTGATTGGTCCGTAGAGGGCGTCTGCCTCCAGCCGCACTGTCAGCTTATGGGCGAACTGGTAGTTGTCGCGCAATCTTTGGGCCCGGCTGCAGTTCCCGTTTCGCGTGGGGCGCTCACCTTTACGTTACGGACGACCTCTGTCCACTTTCCTCGTTTTCCGAGGAATTCCGTTTCACAACGGGCTTCTTTTCAAAAGCGCGCAGTAGGAGCGAGAAATAGAGCGTCGCCCCCCGGGGGGGGGGGGGGGGGGGGGCGCATTCTTTCTTTCTGGCACTTGGGCTCGAGGAGGTGACCGCTCGAGTGCAGAACACACATCGCCGGCACCGTTTGTCTGGGCGACTCCAGGCGGCTATGAAAACCCGCTGCCTCGGAAATTGGCCAGTAGCGGGGACGCTTCGGGGCCGCTGGGCTGTTTACCGATATTTGTTTTGATTTTTTTTTTCCTTTTAAAAGTTCGGCGAAATTTTGATTGTCGATGATTTTTCTCCAAATGTGTTCAACACATCGATAGACGCGGCTGAACTGGTAACCCCCATAAGAGGATATATAGGGCGTTTAAACTCTGATAAGATCGAACAACCATGTCCGGTGAACATTTTTAATTTTGATGAAAAAAAATATTTTGCTGGCTCCATGCCCAGAAGAATAAAACCAATCCTTGTTTTCGGAAAAAAAAATTCTTTGCAGAAAAAATTTGTAAGCACCCTCTTAATTACGTGCGCGTTTCGCGCATCGCGCGATGTTGACATCTCGGGCGGCTTACCCCAAAAAACTGTTGTGGCTACAGGTCTAGGAACTCACGTAGAGTGGGTTGAAATATAGTCAGATGTAATTAAATTAATTATGAACATCAGTGCGAAACTTCACGCTAAATTTGGCAAGTATGCATGGCTGGTCGTGTCGTGACGTCACATCGGGCATGGTAACGCCAGAGTCGCGGGCGTTGACTTATTCCCGGTTTTGATCAACACGTTTGATGGTTATTACGAAGATCATCGTCAAATAACTGAGCTTCCCTCAATACCGTAACGCTTGTCTTTCTTAGAACGAAGTTAATTTACTGAGACAGCTGTCGAGAGCTGTCGTGGCTCTCTTTGCATGATGTTAGGTCAGGGCTTCCACTGTTGCCAACTGAAACGTGTGTGTTTTGCGGGTGCAGTTGAATTGAATTACTTGTGCGGAGGAGGATTAAAGATTGAAATATTGTGCGGAAGATATTCCTAAAAGCTATGACAATATAATTGTTGATTTTCTGAAACACAAAAAGGTTTACCGCAATCCCTAAACACCAGTAGTAAAGTCCGGCACCTCGCGGAATATGACGAATTTCCCTCCTTTTTGTGGGGAATTTGAATAATACGAGGCGCTTCTAGATTAGCTGCATGTTATTTTGCCAAGATGTATACAGTATTTTTAAGGGCGCCGCCATCTTGAAAATTCCGGTGCCGACGACGCCGTCTAGCGGCTTAAAACTTGAAATACCGGCTGGTTCTGGCAGCAGTTCTGGGTCGGCAATGGTGTGGGTAGGGGGGGGGGGGGGACTTTGCTAGATTTGGCTATGGTGGTCTACAATAACTTGGCCGGTTGAATCAAGCTGGCTATAGTGACAGGCCATCAACGAGGACGACGACTGTGGGGTGCTTTGATTGAGTTTCCATAGTAGTCTATGCAGGTAAGCTCTCGGCATTTGATAGCTGCATCTTGAGTAATGACACATAGACATTTTCATACCCTCCACATGTCATGGAGCAATAGCACACCTTGCAGCGATAACTGAATCGGAGCACCTGCACCGGGTTGGAATCGGTCCTCTTGCCGTAGACGAAGTAGCCGTGGCCGTAAACGTGACGATGAGTCTGATACAAAGCCCTCGGGATTCACGCTGGCAATCGACTCACTTCATAAATAAGCATCCTTGTGGAACGTGTGTTGCTCAAGAACATTGCAGCCACACTCGCGCTGCAGCTTCTTGCGCTCATCCTTATTAAAGTTGTTTGTGCACACGACGACGACGCAGTGATAGCCAGAAAACCGTAGATTTTGGGATTGCAACGCGTGAAAAAGAAGCACTCTGAACTAACTCACGCACGACGTCCGTACCAAAGCTTTTCCGCCCATACCCTCGGCGGTTGCGTACCCTGTGCCAGCGGGCGTTCCAAAAATGCATCGGGATGATTAACAGAGTGAGGAGCTTCCTCCTCTCCATACATTTTGAAGAAGAGTCTATTGCAAACAAACGCTCTCGATGGCTCTCTAAAATTCGTTGTAGCGTAAATTGGCAAAGAGCGAACGAGCCAATTCGAGCGACGGAGTGATGAAGCACGTGATCGCTCTCCGCAGGTGGAACGCAGCCCCAATGCAACGATACGTTGTCACGTGCCTCTCTCCGACGCGCCGATTGGCTCACGGCGGCGGTAATCTTCGCCTTTCGCTCCAGCTATCGCCGAAGAACGTCACGCCCCGAGGATATGGCAGCGGTGATCGGCGGACGGCATGCGGCGTTCTTGGTGGGGCGTCCGCGGCGGAAATAGTATATCTTTAGCCTAATTATTCGCGCTGTCCCACGTCTGCGGTCTTGGCGGGGAGGTATTGTTTCCGTTCCCGAGAACCCATCCCGCGGTTCGGTGCGTCGCCCCGCTCGCCGAGTTTATTCTGGTCGGCGGTCTCTGGCGACGCGACCAGCCGAGCGTGGCACTTTGGGCGAGGAGTCGCCGCCGTAGAGGGGATCGCCTGTTCTGGTCGGCCGCGCACACTGCTGACGTCGTGGTCGCAGGGCACCTTGGAGACAACAGGCGCCGCCTCGAAGTTTTTCCCGAGGAACCACGAAGGAACGACATTTGGCGAAACTGGTGGTTCCGAGGTGACTTTAGTCCGCAGGAGGTAGGCCTGGTATAAATAAAGCACGTGCGGCTGCGAGTTTGTCGCACCGTGCACAAAGGCTCATGGGGAATTCCCTCGGTAGATTTGCAGCCGCTGCGTAGAATGATTTTCTTTGGGTATCCTCTCGGGCGTTCAAAAACGCGCTCGCATCTGTCGCTCTAAGCGCGCGAACATGGAGAGCTTTTGGGTCGCTTCAAGTCCACCGGGAATTCAATACGAAGTATTTTTCGGCACTGTCTGTGGTTCGCGGGAGCTTTAGCCATGCCTTAATTTGGTGGTAATGCAATTTGTGCTAAAGTTGCAAACGAGCAGTGGACAAGAGTGACGAAAATAATTTCCGCAGATGGGAAGAACGGGGATGAATCTTTAAACACAGCTAAGTGATTGGTGCGCGAACGAAAAAAATCCGCCTGGTCCTGGTATCGAATCGGGGCCGAACCTTAAAATGCAGGCCGTTCGCTCTTGTTGGTGTTAGACTGGTGGCAGCTGATAAAACCCGTTTGTTCTAGTGACGTCTAACTCCTGGTTAGCTCAGTTGGTAGAGCGCTCACTAGAAATGTAGAGGTCCCTGGTTCAATACAAGTACCAGGTGGATTTTTTTGGATCGCGCACCAGTCACCTAGACTGTGTTTGGAGATTTTTGTCCTTTGGTCCCCACTGTTCCCCTTCTCCAGGGATTATTTTCGTCATTCTTAATTTCGAATTTATACAGCCTATAAGTAGGGTTCCGTGTTTTCGCATAAATACGATAAAAACCGACAAACATCTCGGCGGTAAAATTGTACTCAATTCGAATTTATTAAAAAAAAAACCACAATAATTGCGATGTCACGAAAACGAAAAAAAAAAAAAATCAAACAAAACAAAACAACGTATTCTACGAATAAGTTTAGTGAGAACACAGGGTTAGTGGTCCTGAGGCGAGGCCTCTCCAGTTTCCATTCACATCTCCGACTATTGACTAAAAGGGGTCACCGTTTATCTCGTCAAGTTTTGTTCAGGACAACGGGTCACTGTAATATTTGGTCACAGCAAAAGCTACTGCTCTAGTTTCAATTAAAACTTGTTAATTTTTTTTTTTTTTTTTACAACAGAGAAATATACATATGAGGAAGGGGGATAGCTAAAGGTTCGAAATCACCCCGCCCACGCAGCCGCAGGGTGGAGCGGTAGAATAGGATAGCAAGAAAGCGAGCTTTCCAGAGTCGGTGGTTTTAAAGTTTTGACGTTTATTAAAGCAACACTTGTTTGCACGTTTTGTTGGGGGACAGATAGTATCGCCAATGGCAAGGGCGCGACTGCCCATTCCTACCGAAGAAATATCATTCGATATAAGCGGGTTTTTACGATTTTAGGGTCCTTTGTGTCCGGATATTTGTTTTATAATGAATTAAAAAAAAAAAAAAAGATGGACTCGCAGCAAAATTAAACTCTAAATCTCGGAGAATCGAGAATCTATCGTAAATAAACTCCGAAAATCACCTTCCGAATTTCTCGAGAAATAAACTCCGAAAACACTGAATCTTTATAATTATATAGGTGTCCGTGTTTCCAGGATTTATTTATGCATTTTTTTTTAATTAAGGGGTGTTTTTTAGGTGGCTTATTTTCCTCATAAATTCGGTTCTTTTCAGTGTTTATTTTCGGTGTTGGGGAAAAAAATTGCATTTATCGGGGCTCATGTTGAATCAAACGGGACACGGCATGGGACCCGGCCCCGTCCTCTACGTGCACGTGACCCGAATAATTGGAAGACGTCCCAGCGGCGATAAGAGAAGGAAGCGAAACAAGGGCTGTGATCCCCGAGGAAAGAAGCTGCGGACAGTTGATTGCATCCTGCGTTCCGGATGAAGGCGGAATAAAGCTGCATATAAAATTGCTTTGCGAAATATTTTCATACATGGCTCGTGTTTCCGGTAGTCAGTATTCTCTTTGAGAGTTCGCCCCTCCTCCTCCTCTTTCAACACACACACAGACACACACACACACAGACACCACACGCACGCACACACACGCGCACACACACACACGCACGCACACACGCGCACACACACGCACACGCACACACACACACACATACATATATATATATATATATATATATCAAGAAAACATATTAGTTTCTTTTGCTACAATGATCCGTCGCAATTTTTTTTTTTTTTTTAACGCTTACAACAAATTTGAAGTAAAAAGCAAGACGGGAACGGCACGAATTTGTTCCTTACAATTTGTTGGTGCTTCTTGCTCCACGTTGCGCGTATGCAGCCGCGTTTTCTACGACCGGAAGCTGTCGCACAGGCGGTGCGCGAGTGGTACGTCTGCGTTCTCCCGGACTCGGTCAGTGAGAGCAGGCGAGGACACGCTAAGGCAGCACTCGGGTTTCACACCGCCCCACGCTGACCTCCGCTCGGGGTCGTCGACAATCCAGGCCTTACTATCTCGAAGGTGTTGGACGAGAGCAGGGAGCGAGGAGCCTCACTGTTTCCGTCCGCGGGGCGTCCCGACCAGGATTCGCCTCGCCGTGAAGTCACCAGCTGCATTACCCACCAGCTGCAAACTACACAGATCGATGGTGCGTGTAAAAAGAACGACGAAAGCTCGGAGTCGTCAAAATTGTCAGTCTGGCATTCCTCTTCTTTCCTTCTCTCCACGAAAGCTAAATTAATCCGCCTGAAGACGTCACAGTGAGCTGTTCTACAAATCGCTAATTCCGACATCAGCGACGATGTCGGTCGCGCGCGTTGCCAATGCGCATATTTGAAATAATTCGCGAAGCTGCTTGAGCGAGAGGGGATAAAATGGAAAGATGCGTGTCCGTCCTGCATGCTGCACGTCGCCGGTATACTTGTCGAGGCTGCTACGTCGCGTGTGTGTTGCTCACCAACTCGCGGTTTGCGACGGATGACTTATTGCGCGGGACGCCTCGGGCCCAAGTTCGTGACGGGCGCGAAGAGCAGCTGGGTCGTCCCGAGAACCGGTCTGCGGTGGTGGGTGCCTCGCTTCCCGGCTCTCCGTCCATTGCCGGCTATTTCCTCGTAGTCGTCCGTGTGACGTCGCCCCAAAAAATCCTCAAACCAAAGTTGTGGTTTTACGGAAGTAGAGATGCCACCCGGAGGCGCAAGCAGACCGGGAAACGACCTACGAGAACAATGCAGACTTAAGTGTCAAGAAATAACAAATAGAAGAAAATGAGAAGTGGACACACAAAAAAGTAGACATTTTTGTTTTGCTTTTTGTATATTTGACCCCGCTAGGGCAAAACGTCAAGGTTTTTTTTTCTTTCTGTTGTCAGTTTGGCGCTTATTGCTCTCGCGAACACTGTCTGTAAGCGAACATTGATAAGCAGAGAACAGGACAGGAAACTAACTGCGTGCAGGGTGACGTGCCGTGGCTATTATGCGGGTTCTCTTTGTTATCCATTCACTCATATCCGTGTCTGAAGTTCGTTTATAGTGAACTCCCCGTATAGGGAATATGAATTGTAGTTAAACGATGCGCCTAAGGCGCGCCGCAGGATGTGATATTCAGTGATGTCACTATCGGCGAGGCGCTCTATCCCGTTTGTTGTCCCCACACCTCAGTGTTTACCCAACACAAGGCCTGTGCACGTGCTTACAGGCCTTGTGGGAATGTCCATGACGTTAGGTGCCGGATCTGTCCCGAAAGCAGTCTTCAGAGGATGCGAGTTTGACCCACTTCGGCTTTTGTGCTTAGCTGAGGACCGTGCATGCTGCATCGTTCATGCAGGCCGGAATGGTAACAAAAGAGCCCCTCCTCCCCCTCACCGGAGAACACGAACTCCAGCCGAACGCTGACGCCGCGTTCGGTTAAGTCAGCCGAGCGCTGAGCCATTGTATTTGAACATGATTGTAAACCTGAGACTGGGGCAGAAAGAGAACACATCAGAAGGTAGAAAAAGAGGAGGCAACGTCTCCTCTTTTTCTACCTTCTGATGTGTTCTCTTTCTGCCCCAGTCTCAGGTTTACAATCATGTTCCTTGAGACGTTGCCTCCTCTTTTTCTACCTTCTGATGTGTTCTCTTTCTGCCCAGTCTCAGGTTTACAATCATGTTCAACTTACACCAGCTCGCCTGCACTCTGACCAATTTTTCCATTGTATTTGTTGTCCTCATCCATCTAGTTCTAAAGTTAACCGTTTGGGGCACCACGGTCTGATCTCCTCCCTAATAGCTAAAGCGACCTCTTTCTTGTTGTCCCAGAAATGTTTTGTAACATCTATCAGTGATACTGCCACGCGCGTCACCCAGCGAGCGCGTGGCCGGATGGTTACCGCGCTTGGCTCTCGTGCGGAGGCTCCGGGTTCGATACCAGAAAGCGGACTTCTCTTTTATTTATTCCTTCAACTTGACATTCTGGTAAGTTCGAGAATTTTGTCGTCTGATGAGTTACGAAAGTTCTACGCGCCGAACTTTCTACGCCGAATGTTCCAGAAACCCACGCGGGTACAAAAGGTGCTCCGAGTGGCGGTCCGGAGTCAGTCTCGCCCCAGCGGTCGATCCTGCTGTTTCGCTGACATCGACGCCTGTGACGCTAGCCTTTCTCTCTTTTGTTTTGGGAACAAGTTCGCCCCATTAAACGTTTAGTTTCTTCAGTTATTCGCCGCGTCATCATTTATCATTCGTGACAATATTTTGCTCTTTATAGTCGGACTGCATAAAGTTGTTGTTGCGTGCTAATAAATCATTCTGGTAACCATGATTTGCTGCTATATGAGCTGCTTTGGGGCCTGCCCGCAGACTGTTTGCTCGGCGTCCTTCGCAACAAGCCTGTAACGGCATTCCGAGGCAGCTCGCTCTGATTTTGGTCACCACGAGCGCGAGATCTCTGCCGGAGCGTGCCAAAATGTTCTCCGTCCGTGCATTTCCCCTGAAATTTGGCGGGGAAATTGATATTACAAGACCGATACGCGAATTCAGTTTTTCGCCTATATATTTAGCGGGAAAATTGATGGCACGTGACCCACTGCCACGGGACATGCGGACCGATTCAGTTTCCCCGCTAAATTTAGCGAAAAAATTGACGTCACCTGAGACCTCTACACCGATTCAGTAGGGAGTTTTCGTAGACCGCGTTCTCCGCTAAGCCCTCCGCAACGAAGAAGCCGCCACTGCGCCTGCGCGCCAATGGCCTTGGCTGTAGAAACCCGGATCTCGTAGTGGGTTGCGGAGAGCGTTGCGGGACAGCTGAAACGATCTACGAAAACTCCCTAATTTCCCCGCTGAATTTTGCGGAAAGAGGAGTCTCGTAACGTCATATTTACCGGGGAAACTGGATTGGTGTCTGGGTCGCAAGGCGTGACTTTTCTTGCTGAATTCAGCTGGGGAAATCGGCGTCTTGCGACCTACATACCAATTCAGTTACCCGCTAAATTTAGCGGGAAAATTCTCATCCTGTGACCTAGACAGAAATCCATTTTCCCCGCTAAATATCCGTCACGTGACGCATGAATAGACCATATGCGAAATTGTTCGAACGTCTCGCAACATTCTGTGCGCTGCCATCCTTGATCATCTTCGATCACCTCGCACCGGAATCGCCCTGAAACTTGGACAGTGCACAGCGCTCCTCGGTCGTGTTGAACGAAGTCGGTGCGACATCGAAGACAAACTGCGCCGCGGCGGTGCACCGCGGCGAGCTCCACCATGCGTCACCTCGCGTTTTGTTCGTTTTTTCTTGCGTAGGTCCGCGCGCGGTGCCCGTCTACTGTCAATCTCCTGTTCTTTGACTCGCGGTTTTGGCGGTCCCACACGAATGAACATCGTGGACGTGATTGTCGATGGGGTCACGAAGCGGGTGACAATTCTACAGGTATATGTCGCCCATGATTGGTGGTTCGAGAAAGAGAACCACCACATAATGGCCGTACCTCGGTGTCATCGAAACACCTCGCAACGCTTTCCACGAAGTTCATACCTTTCGGGTGCTCCTTGTTACCGCAGCAATCGACGGTAATCGCGGCGATGGTAAGAAGATCGTCGTCTCGCTCTCAGAAGATCTGAGGAATTAATGGAGTGCATGCAGCCGCAAGGCGTGTTCGTCTTCGCAAGGTCGCTACCTCGATAGACTGCGCGTCTGCTATTCCCGCCATCTCCTCGATTCCCGCTCCTGGCCGCAATGCCTGATGGGACTGCACCCCGGCGCACCGTCGATTTTCTTGGTGCGCGTTGGGGCAACGAAAAGCTGCACCGGGAGGGTGCGCTCCGTTCATCGAGGACGTCCGGTGCGCACCGGTACACTTGATCGAAGAGGATGGGGCGAACCTCGCTGCCCCGGTGCGCACTGGTGCGGATGATCGAGGATGCTTTTTCTTACGTCGAGATTCTTCTATCTGTCAATTTCGTAGCGTCGTCGGTAGCAATCGAGGCCTATACTGCTCACCGTCATCGATCCTTACCCAACACACTTGCGAGCTAAGGTTTGGCACTGCTTTACGTTCTTTCGCGCACGTATGTGCTCGTCGCCCCCAACGGTCGCTGGTTTCTCGCCGCAACCAATATGATGGAAGTACACCTGAGCTCGAAATTTGGTGACTCCGAGTGGCCGGCACGGGCGCCTGGTTTTCGAAAGCGCTTTTTCTGTACGAGTGCTTGTGCCAGCGAAGGATTCTTCGGAACTCCGCTTTTGCGCCCTGGCCTTTGCCAGCGCCGAAGCCAGCTGGTGAGTTGGAGCATGTTCTTCGGTGCCTCGCTATAGATGGCGCTGCGCATTTCCATCCATGACCTATTCCCTCGCCTGTTCATGTATTATACCACTTTAAAGGTAAAGGTCGCAGCCAATTTCTTTTGTACGTGATTAGATTAGTCGGTAAGAGGAAGCGCACAAAGACCGCCGTGACGAAGCACTTTTCGGCTGCTTCATTTCGCCGTCACGCAACGCTCTCCGCAACTCGCTGCGATACCCAGAACTGTATACCGTCAAGGCCATCGGCGCGCAGGCGCAGTAGAGGGTTCTTCGTTGCGGAGGACTTAGTGGAGGGAGAAAGGCGGTCTACGAAAACTCTAACAGACAGTTTTAGTGGACCGTAAGCTAAAGCTTCGCGTACGCGACGAAATTTCGGGTCGGGAGTGCGCGTGCGCAGAACGCGATAGAAGAGCTAGCGTATTGCGTATACGCGCGCAGCGCTGGGGATTTTGCGTTGCGGGCTAGCGGGATTTGCGGGAAACTCTCGAGAGATCTCGGGCCCAGCGAGAGCGCCATTTTCAAGATGGCGGTTACCTCGACCGGTGCAGCGAGGGCGACGCGGCGTTCGCGTAGTTCAATCGTACGCGAAATTGCGCGGTGTTCGGCCCGGCAATCCTTTCCGGGACCGTAGAAGGGTATGCACTTGGGCTTGTTGATGATTCATAGTTTAAAAACGAAGCTCTGGTAAACTATCTACTGAAAGTCCCTATTGTCGGTTGTAGCTATCGGAGTTGTCGCTATACAATCTTATCAAAATTCCCTGTTAGCAGACGCAAATCAGACAAAAAAATACCTATAAAATTGTCTGCTAACAAAAAAAAAAAAATGGAAAAAGGTGAAACGGAAGTTTTTATTGCGAACGTCCGCTATTTCACGAAGGAAGTAATCAAAAGCAGGCTTCTTTCGCAAATCTCGAGTCGTTTTGTTGTCGTACGGATGTTGAAATCCATCAGTGGGTAAAAAAGAAAAAAAAAAAAAAAAAACTGTACGGAGAGCATCCGCGGCAGGGAGGCCTCTCTCACCACAGTCCGTGTCCGGGCGAAAAGTTCCACTACCGCCGTACGCGCCCACTCATTCGTGACAAGAAAAGCGGAAGTGACGGAACAAGACTAACCGAAGCCTCGGGGCGGTTTTCCCGTGACGCAATTCCGGCGATCGTGAAATAAGCGTCCCCCAATGTTGTTCTTTCGACGAGCTGCGTGAAACGGAGTGGTCGGTGGCAGACAGAAAGTCGCGGGGACTGTGACAAATCGTTCGAATTGTGAGCGACGATGGAGCAGCCTTCAATGAGGCGGCAAGGAGTTCTCATCTAACGCAGCAATCTCATACATGACACAAAAGACGCGTTGTTCGCTGCAGGCATGTTGACACAAATTTCCAAGCCTCAAGCACGTTCCAAGTATATTTAGTTCGTACACACGTTTGCTTTGGGACATCTTTGCAGAATGTTTTTGTATGGCCAATGTGACCGTCATAAAAGCAAGAAGCGCGCCTCGGACGGTGTCTTTTGTATGAGGCGCTATCAGTGTGACCTCGGGTTAATAACCCCCTCGATATTGGAAACTGTTTGACGTTGTACCAAATACTTGTTACAACTCTCCACGAATGCGGATTTTCACACTCTTCCCTACCTTTCCCGTGAAACCTGTTCGAGTTCATGACTTCAGTCGACTCGACCGGTGTCCTAAACCTCGTTGCAGGTCAAAGCTGGCATCGATCGTTCGCTGGTTCCGACAAACTAACACCGATATGATTGCTAGACTCCGTTTCACCTTCAGTCCGAGCGCAGCGGACGCTAGGAGCCATCCCAGCCAATCCAGCGTGGAGAGAGTGTCATGTGACCTCGCTCTGCCCAACCGCGGCAGGTCACGCGATTGTCTCCCGGCGCTGGATCGGCTGGGATAGCTCGTGGCGTCCACTGAGCTCGGACTGAGACGGCAGTGATGAGCTCTGCAGCTCATCACTGCCGTCTCTTGAACAAATTTTCCTTCCCTCCGACTGGAATGAGCTTGGCGGAGAATCCGCTCTTTCGGTGCCGACTATCGCCTGACACCACCTTATCTCGTATAAAGTGAATACTATGTACTCGAGTGCCATGGATGGCTCGCCTTGCAGTAAATTGTTTCAATGGGCGTCAGCGTGAATTTCGAATGGAACTTGCCTGTGAGACGCAGCTTTCGGATTTCATGCATGATTTCATCATTATTAATATTATTTTTATTTTTATTATTATTTATTTATTCATTTCTCCAGTTGTGTCGCTGTCGCGCCATTTGCACCACACTGCGCGGATGTCCTCACGATGCCACATTATGCAGCATTTGATCAAGATACGAGACTAATTTGTGCCGGCCGCTTGCGCCAAGAGGGAATCTCCCCTCCTCTTAAAATGGACGCAAACAACTCGGGGCCCCGCAACATTTCCGTGTCTTGGAAGTGAACGTGTGCGAGTGTTGAAACCTCCCAGGTATAATAACTTTTCGTTGTTGTTCTAGTATTTCAGTATCGTATTGAGTGAATGTTCTATACTCGTTGCCACACCATGAAAAAAAAAAAAAAGGAAGTTTTGCGCATTCTTTATGCTCTGCGCGAACTAGTTCTTGCAAGGTTTTCGATGTCGAAGAAACAAATGATACTTTTGGCCTTTGAAACGTGTACGTCTTGAAAAGTTAACGTAAGCTAAGGTGGCGCCTATAGACCCCTTTCGAAATTCGCGTGCCGATTATTAGAAGGTTGGAACCTTTGCACAATGGCGGAAAAACTGGCGTCGTGGAACGTGCTAGTCATTCCATGAGATAGCGAACGTTCGGAGCGCGGTGGCCAACGGAGCAGACGAGCCAATCGAACAGCGGGGAAAGCGCAACGTCACTGCGCTCATCACCTTTTTCTGTGGGTGTGTTTTTTTCTTCTACTCCAAACAAACGCATAAAGTGTTCCGTGACGTTGCGGTTTTAGTCCGCCATTGTGCAGGGATTCCACAGCTGCCAACAGAGGGCAGTATTTCGAAAGGGGTCTATATACATGTGTGTTAAAAAAACAAGTAGTAACGGACCTTTTTTTTTTTTTTTTCTACAGTTCTTGAGCTGAATACGAGTGTAGACGTATACGAAGTATTCGTGAATCAGATATAATGGTTTGGGGGAAGTTCACAAGGAGGAGAATATATTTACGCGGGGATAAATTGACTTCCACCCGAAATAGAGCGCAGGTCGCGCCCTCTAGGCGACTGGTGGCCGCTGCGAAGATCCGCCTGGTCCGGATTTCAGGGTCTTTTCCTAAATCGTTACATCTAATCGTTCAATGTTTGATTTAAATTGTGTAGTGGTTGCGATCGAGAGTGGCGGCAACTGTTCATACCCTTTTGCCCTACCCATGCATGGCTAGCTCCCGGTTATCTCAGTTAGTGAAGTGCTCCCCTACTTTTTTCAATCCCCACCCCTACCCGTTTCGATCTGAGTGATCATCGGACCGGCTTGCGGTCGTTTATCACTATACCGTGTGATGCACGTTAAAGACCCCCCAGGCTAGCGGTGGTACCGCACTGGCTAAATTTCTTATCTACGGCGTAAACCAGTGACGCCGCACCTCGGATGCAGACCGACCTTACGCTGTGTAAACACGAACTTCAAATTTGGTTTTGTTTTAGTTCCCGCTAATCTGAGAGAGGTCCTGGGATCGATTCCCAGACCGGGCAGATGTTTTTTTTTTTTTTTTTCAGCAGCCACCGTTCGGCACGAGCTGTGCTGCATCGAGCTATGGCGGACTTTTGAAAAGGCACTTTACGGTGCACCGGAGCAGCTGTCGTGAGGCGCTTGGCGTAGATCACGACACTCGTCGACACGGGCGCCTTCGCTGTAAGCTTGTACGCGGCGGTAGGCGCGGGAATACGAAATTTACAAGTCGTTCGGTAGATAGGCCTGCGAACTAAATCAGAAAGGATTAAGCGGGGTTCTTCGAGAGCGCTTGTTTCCTCAAGCCGTTTGCTCCGTCCTTCGCAAATAAATGTCTCTGTTCGGGTGTAATTATTTAGGGGAAGTCCCCACGTTGAAGAAGACCTTGGGGACTTCCCCCGAATCATTACAGCTTCTCATTAACGTCTCATCTCACTTTTGCTATTTATACGATCGAGGCTGGTGGTTACTGCTAACATCAGCTGGCTCATCCCGAGCTTTCTTGGTCATCAACGCTACGTCGCAGTGTTACCCCGGAAATATTTTAAATGTAATTCATTAAATATAAACAAGCAGTAATTAAACTTTTGGACGCGTATAGCTTTTCTTCCACGGCTTTACGTTTTTGTGTTTTTTTTTTCTATTGAATTTAATGGGCCACATTCCCGAAATTATCAACTTCTGCTTTTCTTGACAAAATATCGATATTTTCCTGAGGACTGTAATTCTCTGTCACAGATCGCAAATCAATTAGAATTTTGATATTTCCCCGAAAACTTTTTTATTCCACGAAATGTCTCGGAAAGTTGGCCATGATACTGATTGCAGTAACACAGTTTCGTCACTACGTTGCGCTGCGTTGCTTCGTGCAGCACAGGGCCTCCCGATTGGCTCGTCCTAAGGGTCGCCATAGCAACAGCATGACACAAGCAGTTGTAACGCAGTCAAACGCAACTGTGTGAAAATAGCATTACACGCAACGAGAGAATAAAAAAAAAATCACGAGTCATTGCACTCCGTTTAGTGCACGACACAGACGTGACCCAGGATTTTAAACAAAGGTACGAACTATCGCCGCCCCGAGGAGCCGGAGGAAACTAGACACGCGCGACGGGATCGCCAGTTGGCGGAAAGTAGACACGCGCGACGGGACGGCCACGCCGGAAGAGCGGAAGGAAAGGAAACTAGGCACGCAAGCGCTTGAAACGACAAGAAAGAGGGCGGTGCGAGCGTAGACATGGCCGACGCGGGTTGCACAGCGGCAAATCTTTGAGAAACCTTTATTATCTACCTGAGAGTCTACTGATCTTGAAAACGGTGCCTATTGATGACTAATCTTCTGGAAATGCATATCCAAGTGATGAGACGTATAAGCTTTTGCATAGAATGAAGCGATTTTGCATAAAATTCGGGACCTGCGTTTTTGTTAACGCACACGAAAAATCCACGAAACCCTAGACATAAACAACTTCGCTGTAAGGACAACGGATCGCAGAATGCGTGTATGTTCCTTTCGCTTCTCTGTCATCTTGCACGATATCCCAGTCAACGGTGTCCGCGATACGTACACCGGATTTTGCTCCGCCCTTGTTCTGCCACTGACATTAAGACATTGGGAATGTCTCGGTACAATTTCGAGTCGTCGTCTCTCGCCGAAACTTTGTCGAGGCCATAAAGGTAGTCTGCATTAAAACTATGCGGAGTGCAAGTCGTCTGCTTCTTGCACAGGGGTTGCGATGATGCCAGAACGCAGAGCTCTTATTGGCTGATTGAAAGAAATGGTGGGTAGACCTCGAGGCATCTAGTATTGAGGTCTACCCACTATTTTTTGCAGCGAATAAGAGCTCCGTGTCGTTTTGACGTCACCGCAACTGTTGCGCAAGAAGCAGACGACTCGCTCTCCGCATAGTCGCTGCCAGGATGAGAACGGCAGGGAAGTTCCAGCTCTGGTTCCAGCTGCCTCGCCTCCAGCCGGAGCTTCCGATCTGAAATTATTTATCCCAGCCCAAAACTCGTTTCATGACCCCTTTAACACCTGGCTTATAAACTTGATAGCAGTTCATGGAATAACAATACTGGCGCTAGTCGGGTGTTTTTTTTTTGTTTTTTTTTCGCTCCTCGTTTACCTTTTTGGTCACGTGACATCGCAACCAGCCAATCAGCATCGAGCTTCGCTGCTTCCCGTTTATCTCGGCTTCACTTTTTGGCTTCATCGAAATCTGAACACCCGCCTGACTAGACAAAGAACGTTTCACGTTAATAAATATCACTATTACCGTCCTGTCAATGACAATGTGGGTAGAAACTGAGGGAGAGGGGGAGACGAGAGGGACGTCAGAACGCCGAGCTCTGGTTCGAATGAGTAGTTGCCTTCGTCTCTACTCAGTCTTTGGACGCGTTCGAACGCCGGCGTCCGGGGTCCGAACAGCGAGTAGAGACAAAGGCAGGTATAGCCATGCGCCTACCCACTACTCATTCGAACCAGAGTTCGGCCTTCTGACGTCCCTCTCGTCTCCTCTTTTCCCTCAATTTCTACACGGATAATAAGCTTTAGATTCCTCTGGCGACAAAATCACTCCATGTCCCATTGGAACGGGATGTTTCCGTCGTCCTTTCTGCTACCTTCGAGTGGGCCGAATTCAAGGAGCCTTTCTGCGACCTCGGCCGGCAAAAGATCGACGTGCGTGGGAGTCCGCAAACATTAGCCTTGAGATCTATAAACGTACGAGGCACGCTTCTGCATCTCTCCCGCACAGACGCTCGAAAAACGCGCATCAATTACACTTACGAGCATCTACACTCCTTGCACAATGTACAATGTACCTTTTCCGCGTAACAAGCGCTGCGAGGCGGTTTGTCCGCGAACTACAAATGAAGGGCAGCCCAACGGTACTCCGCTCGTTTAAACACACGAGAGTTTTAGTAGATCGTTCCGATAACCCCCGATAACGGTGTACCCGATAACGATACGATGCGCGCGCAAAGGCGGTGGCGGAGTATCGGGCGTCGGAGTCATCGGAACGACGTACTAAAGCTCTTTATTGACATTGCTTTTTATGTCCCATAAAATAAGCGGCAAAAAAGGCGAAACACGAGGAAAGATAGGCGTGTTGGTCGTGCGGGATGCTGCCCTCCGAAAATGGAGTCAGCGGGAAGCAAGGACAGAGTACAATTGCCTAGGGAAAGGGTGTGCTCATGCGCAGAAGCTTATTGGAAAACAATCATGAGCCATTTCACTTTGTGAGGGTGGATGACCAGCAAAGCTGTTTAGCACACCACTCGGACGTGACACAGAATTTTGAACAAGGGTACGAACATATTTGTTGTCTTGACCGGTGGTCATCGTGACGAAAGGTACGCACACACATGTCGAGGACTATCACCGCCCTGAGGAGCCGGAGAAAACCAGACACGCTCAACGGCACCGCCACCCGGCGGAAGGAAATGAAACGCGTTTTCGCAATCTACGAAAACTCGAAAACGATCTACGAAAACTCACTATTCAACTGTAAACGCGTTTCATGGTTTGAGTAAATAAGTAGATGCGGCGGCGGCTTGCGCCACGTAGACAAAGCCTCCAATTCCAACCAGTGTTGCGTAATGGGCACCCCTGGACTCTATGCACCTTCTGTTCCATTCCAATTTTATTCCGGGGAATTAAAGCTTCCAACAATTCCATTGCTTCCAACTCCTCGGAATGAAAACACGGGGCCGATTCCCACTCCTGGAATGGCTCAACTCCACCATTCCATTCCTTTCATTCCTAAACGTGAAAAAAAGGCAATTAACAACCACATTGTTTTACTGAGAAAAGAAAAAAGCATAAAGGTGTTGACGTTATTAAAGAGAAGGTTGGCAATGGCTGCTCAATTCGGCACCGCGTGTTTAAAGCTTCTATGAACTAGAGCTATGGCGGCATCACGCATGCGTGGACCGCTCAGTGAGATCGGCCTATAAACTCTTTTCATGGCAAACGCCACCAGGCGGCGCTTCAGTCTGACGTCCAAGAGAACTTCCGGTTCATGACAAGAATGTACAGAGCCCAGCTTAACACCGCTGCTTGAAATGACGATGAAACGTTTAACCACCAATTCTCCAGGTGAATGCCAGAAGAACGAAGAAGCGCGACATCTGTTAAATTTTTCCGAATATTCTTGTAAACCAACTTGCCTTTTCCAAGACGTTAAAATGTATGACCGAAGGGCCTCGTTAAATTTGTTCCGTGGAGCATTCTAGCACTGGTGACATACGCAAGCTCCACAGGCTTGCAAAGACGGAGCGACCGGAAGTCGCTTAAGACGCAAGCAGCGGTTCGTGTTTGTAAACAGCAGAAGGGTCTGTCAGGATTACTTGTGAAAAGTGAGAACAGGGGTAGATCCAAAGGGGGGGGGGGGGGGGCGACGGGGCGGCCGCCCTCCCCCCCCCCCCCCCCCCCGCCCAAACAAGGTCGACCTCCCTCCCCCCTCCCCCCTTCTCGGAGGGCAATTTGACATGGGTGGACCCCCCCGGTGCACACGAAAGAATGGGAGAATAGTATCCTTTCAAATTTTCCGCCCCCCCCCCCCCAAAGAAAAAAAAAACGAAAACAAAAACGGAGTTCTGGATCCGCCCCTGAGTGAGAAACGCAATATCGTTGTACGTACCCTTTAAACGTGGAAATAAAACAATACTAAAAATTAAAACTGAAGTGCACATTTTTCGCTCTTCACGTAATTAATTCTAAGTATACGTTTTTAAGTGCCCGCAGAAGGTAAGAAAACAGCCTGAAAAGACAACAACACTTACAGAGACCAATTCCAATGCCGTTTGAATTGTCGTCCTTATAATACTGAACGCTTTTAAAATTTCAGTATGACATGATCTCAGGAAGGGTAACCGATAGCAGGCAATAGGGAGTTTCCTTAGATCGTTTTCGCCGTCCCGCAACTTCCTCCGCAACCAGCTACGATTCCCGGAACTCTACAGTCAAGGCTATCGGCGCGCAGGCGCAGTAGCAACTTCTTCGTTGCGGAGGGCTTAGCGGAGGGGGAAACGCGGTCTACGAAAACTCCCTAATAGTGAAGCTCTACGTGTACTTGTGATAAGAGATTTTTTTTTCTTTTGTCTTTGTGGGTTGTTTTTGAGAAGCTTGTATCCGTAACGCCACAAAAATGCACGTATCTCCCCAGTTCGTTCCCAACCTATAGCTGTCGCTGTCCCGACCGTTTTTCCCGTCCCGCTACGCTTTCCGCAACGAAGACGCCGCTACTGCGCCTGCGCGCCGCCGCTAACCTTGTCTGCAGAGTTCCGATCCTCGTAGCGGATGGCCGAGGACATTGCGGGGCGACGGAAACGACCTGCGGAAAGACCTCAATTTCAAAGTCGGCGTTCTGCGCTGTCAGTGTTGTCACCCGTTCCACTGGTCTGTCCTGTTTACGTCCTGTTGTTTTCGAGAAGCAGCAACAACTAGTTCAAGTGCGCGCTTCCTCTCGCCGCAAAAAAGAGCAAGCAGGTCTCCGGCGGCACGACGGTGGCCTCGCTTCCCCCGTCCCCCGGCCACGGTAGCGGACGTCGTCGGCTTGCGCGCGGCTTCGGAGCACACACGGGAGCCGTTCAATGAGGGACGCGAGATGTGACGTCGACGACAACGGCGCGCGGCTTGGGCGTTCCGCGATTGTCATCCAGAGTGGGGAAAGTCGCGCCGTCACTTGTTTCTCGCGAAATACTCTCGAGAGAAGCTCGTCCTTGCCCCAACACCGATCTCGGGCTTGGCTATAGGCTCTCCCTTCGACACAGTCTGGAGCACTTACCCGGAATTTCGGACGCTCGGTGAGTCCCACGAACATCGTTTAATTTTCCCCTTTTGATGCGACGATTTAAAGGGACCCTGAATGACGACCTGTATACGGTTAAAAAGAAGAAGAAAAAAAGAAAAAAAAAGTTGGTTACTATTACTGGAGTTTTTACGTCTCTACGTTTCTACGATCCGTACGACGGAGGCGCCTCTATGCAACCGGGTGCACATACCATCCGCCTTACGGGTCACCCGGAAGGGGAAAAGAAAATATTCATCGTTCCACGCCGGTACGATGCTCATCCAGATCGAAACGGGCAGGGGTGGGGATTGAACCCAGGATCCCTGGGTTCTGCAGCGCGAGCTTTCGCTCTTCTTGGTTATCTTTACTTTCCCCGTGTCTATTTATCCCCCACTATCCCTAGATCTAGCAACTACAGGGTGAACCACCTTCAGTAAAGTATCATGTGCTCAGCCGTCTCCTCTCCCTCTCCACAAGCTCCATGCACCGTATCTACTTCCTAATACCTAGATCTATATGACTCCCGTCCTCGCCTCGAACAACAAGGAGCTCCAACTATCTCCTTCTTAAACGATCTTTAAATTTACAAGGCCGATTTAGTTTGTAAGCCCGCTTCCCATATTTCCCTCTCAATTCCTTTAACTCTCTTCTAACCTTGATTTTCTCATCCGCCTCCCTGCTATTGCCCATATAGACCTAAGTTTCCTAGTCCGCTTTCTACCTTTTGTATCGACGCTTCCCATGTGTAAATAGCTAAGAGCTCTTCGTACCCATCGTTTTGCATATGTTTCTCTCAGCCTATCCTCAAATGCTATCTTACTGCTAGCTTCCCTGCCCACGAATAAGGGCCATCCCATATCGCCCTGAACATATTGATTCGACGTTCTACCATGTGCTCCCAGAGCCAATGTACCTAATCCACGTTACTTCATTTCTAGCCTTGTCTGGATGTCCAGGTTTATGCACAGAACTGCATTTGCGAAAGTCAGGCTCGGAACCATAAGTCCTTTCCAGATCTCCCTCACCACCTCTTACCTGTTACAGTTCCACAGCCTCTATTACAGCTGCATTTCTGTTGCCCTTACCAGTTACACATTTTGGATGTTCATTGGGGGTGCTCTGTACCATCGTTGTATTTTTAACTTCGCAATTCCGTCATCATTGAACACCATGACCGCTGATTTTTCTCTACTGAATTCCAAGCCTAGCCTGTGGCCCTCTGCGTCACATATTCATTAGGGACTGTAGCTCTATGTTGCTATCGGAAATTAGCACTATCATCAGCATTCGTCAGACCTGGCAATGACTGTTTGATATTTTGAACTTGCCTGTCGTATGGAAGGTCAAACCCAAGATTGCTTTTTTATAACTTCTCTAATCCTTGGAGTCGCACCCAATCAAAATCGCTTATGGTCAAGAGGTCCAACGAGTCAAAAGGTCCAATTCGAGTCAAGAGGTCCAACGCGTCAAGAGGTCCAACGAGTCGAAAGGTCCAGTTTGTGTCAAGAGGTCCAACGCGTCAAGAGGTCCAACGAGTCAAGAGGTCCAACGCGTCAAGAGGTCCATCGAGCCTTATTGTTATCTTCTCTGTTTTTAATTATATTGCTATTAATGGCTGCTTGTGACGGTTACTGACTGTTTGACCTATTTGAATGATCTTGGACAATACAACTACTACAGAGCTATTTTCGACAAGTAGACAGATACTATTTGCCGCAATGTATATGTATTTGAGTGTTAAAGGGGGGGGGGGGGGTGCAATGATTTCCGGACTTCGGTCAAACATTTGTGGAAGTTGCCCTCTGACACTTCTGAAGTAAAGAACAGAAAACCGATTTCGCCTGCGTGTCCTAGTTATTATAAAAAAAAAAAAGATAAAGATTGGCATTTCTGGCACCCCTCAACTCACTCCCAGCCTTCAGGGTCGCACCTGGTCCCCCTCCTAGTGACGTAACTGGGGTGCTGTGTAGCTTCCCGTGTGCTCCCTCGGAAGACGAGGACGCTTCCTCTCCCTCTCTCTGCTGGCACTAGCAGGCGTTATGCTGCAGATTAGAGCCGAGCGTGGTCAGGTAATCTTTTCGCCGTAGTTCCCTCGGCTGCCACTTGCGGCTGCAGGTGGGGGAAAAAGCTCGACTTTTGCTTTGCGATTATGCAGGGAAATCGCGACATTTTTTAGAAAGGAGATGTTTTCACTATCATCCGGGACACGATAAACAACGTAAAAATGATGAGATGCAAATTCTTTTAACCTTAAAATCGTTGCACCCCCCCCCCCCCCCCCTTAAATAATGAATAGTGCCTGGCGACATATTTTGGATTTGTAGAACTTAGTATCTGTGTTCCAGTCTCTCTGTTCTAGGACACATTTATGCCATTTCTACGGAAGTGTCTCAAATTCTCGAGATATAAAATACAAATGCATACCTCAGCATCTCGCGTTTAGCCTTCCCTTTCATGCATCTCAGTATTTGTGATCGCAAATACTTCCTTGGGTAACTTTTTCCATACCCGCGTTCTCGTATGTTCTATTAAAAATATTATGCGCTATTGTTTTATGCTTTAGTTTTTATTCACTGAGTTCACCGAATCACTAAAGAGGTAAATAACACAACATGGGAAGAAGCCCAAATATCTTTGGAGGGCGTCTTTAAACGAGCCCAAATTACGTATTTTGGCGTCATATAGAGTGTTTGAAATGAAGGCGAGCATTGTCTCCTTGAAACGTTCTAACCGCTGCAAACTAGGGGGTTAATCTGTGCCGTTGGCTTACTCAAAAGCACGGAGCAGCCACAAATACTTATGCTAGCGATATGTAACTCCTTTACTGCGCTTTATTTTTGGAAATACTGTGAAATATACCATGAAACGGAACATTTCATGATTAAGCATTCTTGACACGAATTACCTAACACTGGTCTGTCGATATAATTTATTTTCAGTTCAAATTCCGCGATATGTTAGTCGGGTGGAATTGTAAGATGGTGGGTTAGCTCTTCAATCATTTTTAGAAAATTGGGTCATAAAGATTGAAGTCGATTGAAGAACTGTTCGTGTCGGAAAGCACGTCGATCTCTGAAGCCGATAGATCTAGTGTGCCATGGCGAATGGAAAAATGACCAACTTTACATGCCATGCTGCGCTAGTGCAAACTCTCTCTTTAAATTCTTCGAAAACCACGGACTTCGAAATATCAAGGAAGCTATTTTGACGGGAAAAACAATTACTACAACTTTTAAAAATAATGTCACAGAAATAAAAAAACATCTTCAGTTATCTTGACGTCGATCGCCGTAAGCGTGCTTTAGTGTGATGGTAGACGTCGAAATAGCAAATAACTGTGGGCATATCTTTCGTATGTGACGAAAGATGTGCTCAAAGTAGTTTTGCAATTATTTTAAACCCGGATGTCGAAGTAGTCACTACCTAACAAAAAAGGCATCTCAAATCGTGGAATGTTAAGACCTTTCCGGTGACGTACGTTCGATATTCGCGTGGGAGAGCAACACGGGAGATGCAGATTTACGACTTTCTGGTCAGGGCTAGAAAAGCAAAGGCCCACAGCCCTGCAGGGCTGCAGGTCCCCAACAAACCAATGTTGCTCTAAGCTTGAGAGTTTATAAAAACAATGATTATCGGTGTTCAAAAATCAAGAGCTCAGCATGCGATCCCCACAGCCCAGCGCGCGCGCATCTGTCGCTTCAGAAACCAAGCAAATCACGGGTCATGCGCACGAACACTGATTACATCACCGGCCAGGAACGATGTATCAAAGCAGTGTTCGTGAGATCCCCCCTGCCCTGTGGAAGGCTTCACAGCTTAACTTTTTGCTCTTTTTCCGGCATTTTTCTTCTCCGGCTTATTTTGTAAGCTACTCTCTTGTCTGTTTTTAATGTGTGAGCAATACCTGGCTCAGTCAGCGAAAACGCCGTCGGCAAAATTCGTCGTCAAAATCCGTGACTTGTCCAACACAATTAAAAAAAAGAAACTCTGTCACGTGATATCTCTGGTCACGTGATCTCCCTGGTCACGTGACCTATCTGGTCATGTGAGCACAAAACCATCCGGGTTTCGAACCTAAGCCTGGTTTCAAACCTAGGCCTGGATTCGAACCTAAACCCTCTTGATCGTGAAGCTAGCGCGCTATCCGTTGCGGCAACACAACTCGGGCGAAGCTAGTGCCCACGCATTCTCACATCATAAGAAAAAAGCTTACGTGCCTTCGTAGTTTTTTTTTTTCTTCTTTTTTGTCTGTACTTAGCACACACCTCTTGCCTGCACATATTTCACACCAAGAGATGAAACGAGTCAAGATATCCAATATTGGACCTCTTGACGCGTTGGACCTCTTGACACATGGAGGCACGAGTCAAGAGATCCAATATGGGTCAAGAGGTCCAACGCGTCAAGAGGTCCAACGAGTCAAGAGATCCACGGCGAGTCGAAAGGTCCAACGCGTCAGGAGGTCCAACGGGTCAAGAGGTCCAATATTGGACCTCTTGACTCGTTGGACCTCTTGACGCGTTGGACCTCTTGACTCGGAATCTTCAAAAATTAAGCCCTCTTACCGTCGATATAAAAATACTGCAAAGTGGCGTGCGCAAAAGACACCATGCGGAAGTTTGTCTGCTTCTTTTGCAGGGATCGTTGTGACGTCAGAACGCCGAGCTCTGATTGGCTCTGATTGGAGGGATAGCGGGTAGACCTCAAGGCAGTTTGCTTTGAGGTCTACCCACTAACCTTGAATCAGAGCCAATCAGAGCTCGGCGTTCTGACGTCACAACGATCCCTGCAAAAGAAGCAGGCAAACTAAGCGCTCCACATAACAGTGGCAAGTCTATCAACTGTAAAGTTTTTGGAACTGAATCTTGTATCAGTTCGAGACTTGCCAGCTTATTGTGTTTTTGTTTCGCGCACGCCACTTAGCAGTATTTTCAGACCGAACGTAAGATGGCGTGATTTCTTAAAAGGTCTATTTCAGCGATACTCTCGCGGAAATCACACTTACGAATACTTGAAAGGATAAAACATCGAGGACGGGGGCGGAAACTGGACTTCCATTTACGTTTCATACAACTTACAATGGCACAACATATAAAAACCGCCCCCAAAGGTGATTTCCCTACACACCCCCTAAAGGAAAGGAGGTGTACCCCCCCCACCCCCCCCCCCCCCCCCCCCCTTAGGGTTTGTGTAAGGAAATCACTGCTTGAGAGATTCATTCTCAGGCCACAACTTTCGCAAGCTTTTGCTAAAAAGAAAGGTCGTTTCGCTGTGATTCCCTACATGCGCAATTCCGCGCACCGTTTAAGATCTATCGCGTTTAAGTTCGACACGAGTGTCGAGTGTTGTTTTTTTCCTGTCGTATGCGCCTAAAACAGATGTGTAAAAAGATTAATGGGAGCGACAGTCCCAGAGGGTGCAATGTAAATCATGCCAAAAAGTTCGTAGAGTGCGAAGAAAGAAGGGTCTATTCAATTCCACTAAGCTGCGGCAGTCAGTACATCGGACAAACTGGGAGATGCGTCAACCATCGACCCAGAGAACACAACTTGGAAGCATCAAAGGCTTCAAATGAGTCTTTTCACCCGGTCGTCGTTCACAGCCGCACGTGAATGACTGCATTCATTATTTCTCTGATACTAGAATACTGAGTGGGCACATCAACATATTTGGGAGAGAAATCATCGAATCATTGGCCATGGGGACTGTCAACAACAACATTCCTTTACCTTCATTACCTCTGACAAGGACAAAGGTCGAATTCCTAACACCAGAGATCACTAGATTACTGATAGCTCATCGTGACACCAGCGCTTTTTAAACTTTTATATTTCTAGTATAAGTAAGTATTCCCTTTAGTTTTTAACAATTTTCTACTTTCCTTCTTCGAGAACGTTGAATCCTTTGGGGGGCGGCTTTTATATTTTGTGCCATTGTATGTTGTTGCTCAATGAAAGAAGTCCTGTTTACGTCCCCATCTTCGGATGTTTTAGCCTTTCAAGTATTCGTATCTATACACCAGCACGCTCGCTTTCAATTATTGAATCATACTTGATCCATATCTCGCGGCCTGATTCTCAACTCGTTAGATTTGATTTGTACAGATTTGCGTATGCGGGCCCCGCTGGGCAAATGGGCACACTGTTCTTGAAGTGAGCGCTTTGGTATTGGATAAAAACTTGCAAACGAATTGTACAAGTACAGAACGAGGACAGCACATCTTTGGATTTTCAACACACGTGTGCTGTCCATGTTCTGTCCTATCTGTAATTCCTCCGTAATTTTTTTTTTTATTGGCAGTACGTAAGAAAAATAGAATTGCTGCTTGTTCCTCCGTGTATGAAGCAGGACACGCTGCATTTCTGGGCGTTGCCCGGGAATACGGTGACATTGATACATGGTCATCTGTCATCGATCCATTTCCCTTTGTCAATCATCCGATGTTAGGCTAGACACTGGAGGGCCTCCCGTTTTTTACCGCTTACCCAACGTTCCACCGAGGCTAAAAAACAAGCAAACAATTATATTTTAGTCGTCATGATTTTTAGTAGCGGGATCACTGGTAGCCTTAGTAAAGGAATAGTTTTAAAGGGAAGCTGAAGCGGTTCTTTGAGAAAAAAAAAAATCATTTAAATCGTTCTCATTTAGCCTCCAGGAGAGGAAGAAGGAAGGAAGGGGAGGACGGGAGGAGGAGGGGGCATATCCTCCCCTTCTCCTCCTCGAGAGCTGCGTTCTAATTTCGCGTTACAGAGATTTGTAAACGTCATTCATTTTTGTTCTCGAAGTTGTTGAAGTTTCAAATGTAAACTATATGTTGTTTCCTTGTTTTTTTTTAGCGTGAAACGGTTTTTGGATAGTTGCTCGGGATTAAGTGAAGTCGGATTAAGTGACGTCGGATTAAGTGACGTCGGATTAAGTGACGTCGGATTAAGTGACGTCGGATTAAGCGGACGTCGGATTAGTCGACGTCCGGATTAAGCGGACGTCCGGATTAGCGACGTCGGATTAAGGCGACGTCGGATTAAGCGACGTCGGATTAAGCGACGTCGGATTAAGCGACGTCGGATTAAGCGACGTCGGATTAAGCGACGTCGGAATTAATAAGGCGACGTCGGATTAAGCGACGTCGGATTAAGCGACGTCGGATTAAGCGACGTCGGATTAAGCGACGTCGGATAAGCGACGTCGGATTAAGCGACGTCGGATTAAGCGACGTCGGATTAAGCGACGTCGGATTAAGCGACGTCGGATTAAGCGACGTCGGATTAAGCGACGTCGGATTAAGCGACGTCGGATTAAGCGACGTCGGATTAAGCGACGTCGGATTAAGCGACGTCGGATTAAGCGACGTCGGATTAAGCGACGTCGGATTAAGCGACGTCGGATTAAGCGACGTCGATTAACGACGTCGGATTAAGCGACGTCGATAAGCGACGTCGGATTAGCGACGTCGGATTAAGCGACGTCGGATTAAGCGACGTCGGATTAAGCGACGTCGGATTAAGCGACGTCGGATTAAGCGACGTCGGATTAAGCGACGTAGGATTAAGCGACGTCGGATTAAGCGACGTCGGATTAAGCGACGTCGGATTAAGCGACGTCGGATTAAGCGACGTCGGATTAAGCGACGTCGGATTAAGCGACGTCGGATTAAGCGACGTAGGATTAAGCGACGTAGGATTAAGCGACGTAGGATTAAGCGACGTCGGATTAAGCGAAGCCGTGGCCTCTGACGTCACATGACTTCAGTTTCCCCGCTAGATTTTGCAGGAAAATTGGCGTCACTTGACTTCAATACCAATTCAGTTTCCCCGCTAAATTTAGCGAGAAAAAAATCGCATTACTTCTTGTCACGTGACCATACTCAAATTCAGTTTCTCCGCTAGATTTAGAGGGGAAAATGATGTCACATGACTTCATGTCTCGTGACCTATACACAAGTTCAGTTTCTCTGCTAGATTTAGCGGAAAAATTAACGTCGCGCGACCTAGAGACAAATTCAGTTTACCCGCTTGGAAAATTGACACGTGACCGGCCGCAGCCCTTTATTCGCCATATTCTGTCGACACAAGCTCAGGACGTATTTAAACGTTCGGGGTGCAAGAACGTTTCACGTATGAACTGAAAAGCTGAAAACGTGACGACAGGTGCCATTTTGGCAGTTCATCTCGATCCCCACTGGCTACGAGATGTTTTATGGTGTGAAATAATGCTAGAAAAACTCACTCAAGCGGAACGAAAAAAAAAAAAAAAACACAAAAGCTCCATTTACTGATTGCCTGTTTGACCTGCAATTTTTACACGTGACTCTACGTGACTGGAAAGCGCGCGAAAATTTGAATGTTCTTTTTGACACCACTTTTATTCGCCGTTTTCGCGATAGCCATCTCGAATATATAGAATATAATAGATAGCATGCCGGGAAGAGTAGAACCCGAGTATTCTAGCCTGTGAGGACAGGCGGGGCAGGGAAAAGTTCCTTATTGGGAAGCCCAGCATGCCGTAACCAGTAATAATTGCTAAATCCGAATGAGTGTTCCATGAGGTCTTGTTAGCTGTGCGCACGCCAAGGTATTTACGTAGGACAGGGATTCGTGGTTTCACGCTTATTAGTTTGAAATTCCATTTGCCATCTCTTACGTCAGCGGGAAGCATTTCGAGTTCTCCCTTTCTCGAGCATATATCAATTGGAATGAATTACCACCTGACGTTTTGAATACTGCTAATTTTATAGACTTTTGTTTCATGGTGATATCGTTTTTGGTCCACTCCTGGAACCGTCTCGAAAGAGTAACAGTATTAATAAAGAAAAGAATAATTGGTTATATCTGAGGTTCAGCGTTTTTGTTTTTCTTTTTATTCTGAGTGTATATATATATATATATTTTTTTTTGTTTGAATGCATACTTTTGATTTTTATGGGTGAATATATATACAGCTAAACACTTTCTCGTGTTTTTTTTCTTCCGGCGAATATGTGTTCTGGTTTTAGCATTGCTGTTAACATAAACTGACGGTAAAATTACAGGAATAAAAATGGCATGTTTATTCATCAAACTGGAACAGGAATTAAGAAACACGAACGCACAAGTACAAGCAAGTGAGATACTGTTCCTCACAGCAACCGTACATTTCACTTCCAATCAAGTCACGGTTACTTAATCTGATCGTAATACACGCGTGTATTTGCCCAGGTTTTCTTCGTTAATACGCGCCCCCTCTTTCCTGTGTATCACCTTAAGTTTAGCGAATGTCCCCTCAACGTTTCCACTTGAAACAGGCAAGCTAAGGAGGGTGAAGTGCCGCAGCACCTAATGTTGGCCAATCAATCAAACGTGATAAGACAATCGGTACCACGTTTTCAAGCACCGCGTACTGCAGATATTCACGCAACTCTGGCTGCTAGGCTTGAATCGCGTCAGTGTC
This sequence comes from Ixodes persulcatus, assembly GCA_013358835.2. Lineage (NCBI taxonomy): Eukaryota > Metazoa > Arthropoda > Arachnida > Ixodida > Ixodidae > Ixodes > Ixodes persulcatus. The sequence goes on from JABSTQ010009053.1 coordinate 73,116, forward strand.
ACTAACAGAAAGTTTGAAGATGCTCTCGTACACCGAAAAGTCACGGGACATTTCAGATCTCATATTTGGGTCAATGATACGCACGTTAAACCAGTACTTAAAAGTACAGTGCTCAACGAAACGAAATGGGCCAGCGGAACGCGTGGCCTCCAGAACTTGCTGCGCCATCTACCGATAAAAGACGGGCTGCCTGGTGACGCGAGTCGCACATGCGCAAAACTGATACGAGCGCTCAGCGGCTGTTCGCACACAGGCGCGCAACCCCCGATAATCTGCGCAGGCCATGATTTTGCGGAGTGACCACGTTTATTTTTCCTCAGAGACACTGTCGTGATGATGTGCATGAGTTTATCTTGCTTCAAATATATAACAAAGAAAAGATAAAGCTTCATTTTTTATTCCATAAAAGATTGATGAGCCAGCGCGTCCGGCCTTTTGCAGCTATAATATATTAATGCAGATAGTTTTATTTTTTCGTGGTTTTATTCAATTTTAGCGAGCGTCTGACAGTCATTAAAAAGCGTGTGCTGTGTCAACATAGTTTATTTGACATGTTACACAATGCTGCGCCTACCAGAAAAAAAATAATATAAGTAACGTGCTTGTTTATTATCAGCACCTTACTCTAATATTTGCAGAACTCTCCATTGGCTTCACAAATAGCATTCATGCGACGCGGAAGGGATTCATAAAGATTCACCACCAACTCTGGACATTGCCGCAGCCTGTCCCATTCTTCCTTCACAGCATCCCATAGCTGGTCAGTCGTGACGGAGTGAAGTCCTCGCCGCGATAGCTGGATCTTCATGTTTCCCCAGATGTTCTCGATGGGGTTCATGTCAGCCCCTTTTGGGGGCCATGGCATAACCGCCACTCCGCGTTCCTCTAGAAGGTCACGCACACGATTTGACTGATGAACAGGACAAAGGTCATGTTGAAAAAAAAAGCATCCGTCAGGGAAAGGTCCCTCAAGAACGTAAGGAATGAGCTCGTGCTCAATGACGTCGCAATACGTTTCGGAGTTAAGCCTCTGGATTCTTACAAGTGGACCAAGTCCTTCCGCTGACAATGCCCCCCAGACGTTAACGGTTTGTCGCCCACTCCTGCCCACACGCTGCAAGTAAGGGGCATCATACCTGAAACATCAAAATCACAAATTATAAGATCCGGCTTGTTAAAAATTGTCGTGTTGCTCAAAAGTAACACTACCGTGCACCTCGCGGTCTCCAAACTTGTTTTCCTTGGTGCCAGTGAGTTGAGAAAGAGGACTCGTCGCTGAAAACAACGGTTTTCCAGTCTTGAATCGTCCATGATGTCTTTTCCATGGCAAACCGCAGGCGGATATCTTTTTGTCGAGGAGTTAAAATTGGCTTCTTGCACGCAGCATAGCTCCTAATACCCGCTTCTGCAAGACGGCGTCGCACAAGTTGGTCACTGACATTCAGACCAAGTTCGCCTCGAATGTCACGGGCCGTAATAAAAGGCTGGTCGACTGCAGCCGCGACGATCCATCGATCTTCCTCATCGGTAGTGGACCTTGGGCGGACGTCGTGAGGAGCGTCATGGATGCGGCCGTTGTCGTCTCGAAACGCACGTGAAAATTCGGGCCACTGCGGTTCGGGTCCTTCCTGTCATCCGGGCGACTTCTCGTTGGGGCATTCCCGCGCGGCATAGGGCCACAATTCGCCAGCGTTCGTGAATTGGCACTCGCGACGGCATCTTCACGAATGGATACTGATGGCAGTGAACCGACAATTTATAGAAAAATAAATGTGAAGTGAAATGGCACTGTGCTTTTTATTAAAAGAAAAAAATATTGCCCTTTTGTTCCTTTTCTTTCATATTTGAGACAAGATAAAAGTATGCACAGGGCGTCAAACAGATCGCGATAAAACCACGCGGCGATTAAATAATAAAAAAAGGCTATCACTCTGCAGAGATTACCCATCGGGGGTTGTGCACAGCGTGGGAACAGCCGATGAGCGCTCGTATCAGCTTTGCACACCTCCGACTCGCGTCACCAGGCAGCCCGTCTTTTATCGGTAGATGGCGCAGCAAGTTCTGGAGGCCACGCGTTCCGCTGGCCCATTTCGTTTCGTTGAGCACTGTACATAAGCCCCCCTCCCCTCCCTTCCTCGTGCACCCGGCGGTTGAAGCCACTGACCTAATTTCGGTTAAAACCGAATGCGGCAACATAAATTCGGCAGACTTTTACCGTTTTCTTTTATCCGAAAACGCTGAACCCTAGTTTTATCGGAGCATATGACGGAGTCGTGAGAAGGGAAGTCGTTATAAGTATTAGGTACAGTGGCGGGCCTTCTACAGTGTAGTGAACCCTGGTTGAAACTCGACAGCATAAGTCACGGGAGAGACGCGCGAGTCGAACAAGAACTAATTGGGAGAGGTTAGTTAGGGTCACTGATCTTTAATGTAGAGGGCACTGCAATTAAACCCCTTTTTATGTATATTCCTGGTGTTTAATTACTGTTACCAACACGCTCGTTTTGTACTTAAGAGGGTACTGTGTTTGCATAAAAAAAACCATGGCTTTTTATACAACCTTGTCAAACGCTTTAGAGAAATCCAAGAATATGCAGTGAACCTAAACGTTTTCTGGCTGGGGAGGAGGAAGCAGACAGAATGCTGCGAGAGGAGGATTTTCCTCCTCTCCACTCCAGCGTTCCGTCTGCTTCCCCCTCCCCTGCCCTCCTCGAAAACTTTTCTTAACCCGGACACCGTCTTCTAATGCCATGTTGAGCAGGGGTGAATGATGTTAAGGCAGCTTACGAAATGCTACTGTGTTATTGGTTTATTTATTTGGAGTACTGTACACACGACCAAAATGGGTGTGGAAGTAGTACAATACACGGAAACTCGAGCGAAAAAACGCACATCAGTGCAGTCATTCCAATTCATTTCGATGCAACACGTTCAGGTACCACCAATCGCAGTGTCTGAGATAAGGGAAGCAAATTCTTCCCGACTTCCAGCAGTCACAATGGACCTTTTCCGAGAAGCGTTCTGCGCACGCGCGAGCACTCGATGCCAAGCGGTGGAAGTCGGCACTAGAAATCGAGGAAATTCGGAAGGAGGCTGTCGATCAGCGAGTAGAACACGTAATTGCAACATATATATAATGGACCTTTTCCGAGAAGCGTTCTGCGCACGCGCGAGCACTCAATGCCAAGCGGCGGAAGTCGGCACAAGAAATCGAGGAAATTCGGAAGGAGGCTGTGGATCAGCGAGTAGAACACGTAATTGCAACATATATATAATTGTGTTACACAAAAAAAGAAAGTGGACGGAAAGAAAAACATGACGTTTGGGTGGACGCCACAGATCCCCCTCTTTACGGAGAGCGAAGAAACTGGTAGCGTAGCTCCCATTATCGATTGGTAGCGCAGGTACATGTGCTAAAAGCTTGTTCCCTTTTTGCGCTGTTAAAAAAAGAAAGAAAAGGTATGTAACACAATTTTTTAGAAATCGTTTGCTCTTCTTTATGTATCATGTGTTTTAACATTTTTGCATGGGATACTTTCAAAGGAAATTGTGCGGAAATGAATGACGTGACGTTGTTTCGAAGCTAAATATTTATGATTAAACTTGTGTGAATTTGATCTCGGTTCGATCTCATTCGAAAGCGTACACAACAGCGGAAAAATACGAAAACGTTGGCTTCGGGGCTCCACAAAAGACTAAACACGAGCCTTTTGACACAAAGCCAAGCGTGTGAAAATACCTTTTCAAAATTTAACCGGAGGAAGCCGTCGACGGTCTGACAATCTGGCGTCGGCGACACTCGCTGCTGATGCCGCCATTTTCTTTATTTTTGAGTGTTTTTCGTTTGTTTTGCTTCCGCCCCGCTACTTCAGTCATTGCTGGATTGCTCTTCCCTGAGCGGAAACCGGCTGGCATTTACCGTTTCTGTATCTAAAAAAAAAAAAAGAAAGAGAAAAAGATCGCATATGCGGAAATTTATGGCAACCTCGCGGCGCAATGGGCGCATCCGAGAAAAATGCAACCCTTCCGACGTGCAGGGTATCCTCAACTTAAACGAAGGGTTCAGAGCTCTTTCGTCGGACGCGATCGCGAGTTCAGAGTAACGCTCGCGCATGCTTAATTCCTTATTTAAAATAAAATGTCGGTGCCTTCCTAACCAACGATCACGTAGGAGTACTATGGGTGATGAAAGCAGAGTTTGACCAGATTGATTCGGGACATATTCCCGCTCTGTTTGTAATTCGATCTGCTCACATGACCGAATTCCCAGGTCTCGCCGAAGTCGAATTAATGAAAGTTTACATGACATTTCCTAAACTAGAGTATAGCCAAAGGAACCGTAGTATCGCGTTTTTTTGGTCGCATGCGCCAAAACGGATTAGAGCATTGAGGGGAAGTGGCCCGGCGATGCACCAAGTTTTGAGTGGCGCATATTTTTCTCGTGCAAAATACCAACCGAAAATAGAAGAACAAAAACCTTTGAGCATGCATGGTATCGTTACCAGATATCGTTCTCGGAGGTATCGGGGGAGCTCCTAAAACTCCATAGAAAGTGGACCTGCTCACATGTTATATGCTCCATTCACCCTTAAAAAGAACCTAAAAAGAAAAAAAAAACACATTTTTTTAAGTCTGGGTGGGACATCCGTGTCAAGAAATTAACGAAAAAATTGTCAAGCTGCAGGCGAGCTGGTGCATGTTGATCATCATGATGTTAAAATCCTGAGACTGGGAAGGAAGACTTGAAAGAAAAAGTGTAAAAAGATGCAGAAATAAGGGGACAGACAAACTCGGCTAACAAATTTTATTCCGTCTACAGCTTGGGTATAGAAGCTGTGGATGGAATAAAATTTGCTAGCAGACGTTGAGACGTTTGTCTGTCTCCTTATTTCTGTGTCTTTTTACACTTTTTTCTTTCGAGTTTTCCTTCCCAGTCTCAGGAGTTTAACATCATGATCAAAAAATTAATTTCACTCGAAAAAACTACAATACTAAAATAATTAGAGCAATACTGACGGTGCGAGGTTTATTTTTAATTCTGCGTGCAAAGTTCATGACGTCACGCAATGGTTATACTTTTTTCACCTCAACAAGATGGTCATGCAGTCTCTCCGCCTCAACGTGATGGCCAACCTTTCCTCCAAGCACCCGAAATGCCGAGAGTGAAAACAAGGGGAAAGGAGGTGACTACCGACGAGATCGTGTCTCGCGCCGTCACTATTGCTTTAAGAAAAAAAGAAAAAAAATGTTTTCATAAAATATTGACACGCGTGTCCCAACCAGACTATTTAAAAAACTTTTTTCTTTTCAGTCACTTGTCTTCAATAACCCTCTTTCGTTATCGTAAAAAAGTATTCATGTTTGTTAAGGTTTTTATTTGTACATGTCATATGAGAGCCCAACTACCGAGAACACAACTTGCAACGCGAAAATCGTTTTTTTTTTTTGTTTTTTTTTCCCCGCCCGAAAATTGTTGATCGAGAACTCGCCGGTTTGATCGTCACACTCACTCTCTTCCCCGTGGTCACTTGCCGTTTTTTTTAATTTATTAAATATATACATCACACTGTACCAAAATATTGATTGGGTAGTCTTCTGACACCATAACACATCACCTGGGGATTTTTTTCTTTTTTTATGTGTGAGGGGCTTGTGTCAGCGTTTGTGGTATGTACTCACACAGGGCCGGCCCTAGGTGTGGGTGTAACCTGGGCGGTCACCCAGGGTGCCATCAAAATGAATTTGAATTTTTTTTAAGCATCCTCGATCATCCATTCGCACGGCACCGGTGTGCACCGGGGCATCGAGACGCGTCCCGTCGTCTTCGATCAAGCGCACCGGTGCGCACCGGACGTCCTCGATGAACGGAGCGCACCCTCCCGGTGCGGCTTTGCGTTGCCCCAGTGCATTCCCATCAGGCATTGCGGCCAGGAGCGGGAATCGAGGAGATGGCGGGAAGAGCAGACGCGCAGCTTTCCGAGATGGCGACCTTGCGAAATCGAACACTCCTCGCAGCGGCACTCGATAAATTCCTTAGCTCTTCTGACAGCGAGGACGACGAGCTTCGTACCATCGCCGCGATTACCGGTGATTGCTGCGGTTGCAAGGAGCGCCCAAAAGTTAGGAACTTCGTGGAAAGCATTGGGATTGAGATTATACTGGCTGTGTGCCATTTTGGCACACTGCCCTGCTGGAAATAGGTCACTTCACTCTTTGAAAACATAGTCTGGCTGTAAAGTGTAGCAGCTAGTAGCACCGATGTGCACAACTTGGCATTTGCTCATTGATGCTCCTAGGTACACTGCAAAGCAGGGGCGAATCCAGAACTCCGTTTTGGAGGTGGGCGGGGGATACTATTCTTTATTTTCCCATTCTTTCTTGTGCACCGGGGGGTCCACTCACGTCAAATTGCCCTCCGAGAAGGGGGGAGGGAGGGGGGTCGATGTTGTTTGGGGGGAGGGGTGGCGCCCCCCCCCCCCCCCCCCCCCTGGATCTGTTCCTGCTGCAAGGATCTGTTCCTGCTGCAAGGATCTGTTCCTGCTGCAAAGAAGCTGCATCTGGGAGAAAAGCCAGATTAATATTGACGTGAAGCTTTGGGGGTGGAACCTTATGAGCACTAATGTGCGCGATAGCATGTCCAAGAGCTCAAACGTGGGAACTGAGCTTTTGCTCATTGGTGTCATTGGAAATGCTGCAGAGAAGCCGAAATCCCAGGAAGAAGATTGTTTTTAATGCAGGTGAAACCAACTTTGGGGATATCTCGAGCCATCTCGCACTTCGAACATCATGCTGAGTCAACAGCAACAGGGATACTCCGCATACATGTCTACAATATTTTTCGCTATGCGGAGTTGTGGTAAATTAAAGTGTGTTGAATCCCACTGGAAACACCATAAGCATTTTCCTCTTGTCAAATTTTAACCTTAGAATACTTTTTTTTTTTTTGACAGGTAGGTAGTCTGGAGACTGGAGGCAGACATATTGGACATTGTTAATGGTATTGGGTAGGCAATGCTTTGGTAGTTTTATGCATTGAGAAGATTTTGAATAACAATTTTATGCCACAGAAAACGATGTGATCTTTTGGAGGATGGTGTTCATTTGGGATTCTATGTTCTTAGGTATTTTAGTTGCCATTACTATATGAAATATCATATTACTTGGGTCTGCTGTACTAAGCATTATGGAAGGCTATGCAAACTCCACATCTATAGACATGAGAGCATAATTGAGCACACTTCATTGAAATAAGTTGGGTGTAATGGAAATAGTGGTTTATAATGTGGCAATCACTATTTTGTATGGGGGTCAGAGCATATATTACCATCCTTTTCTTTGGCTTCTGTTCCATAATTTGGTGAGAGATGACCAAACTGCTAACATGTGCAATTGCATTGGTGCCTTTTTAGTCAATTGTGTTGCAAAGCTTTTTGCAATGTGTTCCTCACAAGATGCGACTCAGTAAGGATTATTATTGTAATAGTAGCCTCATAATCCTTCGAATTTTGATACCTTGCTTCCATTTTTGTTTTGTGCAACTTTCACATGCTATGTACACTACATGACACTGTTCGTGTGAACAAGAGATCACCAACCTTTGCTGTTTCTCTGTTTTAATCAAGACTCTTAACTAAAAATAAAACTTCAAATATTTCTGTTTATAGAGCGTAAGGGCAATCTGCCTTTAAGCTGTAGTGACACTGCGTGGTTTATGCTGTAGACTAGAAATTTGGTTGGTGCAGTACGACTGCTAGCTTAGCCCAGGGTCTTTAACGTGCACCACACAGTAGTGTTACGTTACTGCACCAAACCAAAACGGGCAGGGGTGGGGATTGAGCCCAGGATCCCTGGGTTCGAGAGCACGAGCTTTCGCTCCACGCGCTCCAAGCTGTGGCGCGCTAACACATTTGGCCACCAACGCGGTTGAGCATGTTTTCACCACACTGTGGTGAAAAGTGCTCACCTGGGGAACTAACCTAAGCGGTAAAGTTTGGCGCCCGCCAAGATCCTTTTCAACTAAAGTGTAAAAAAGTGCCAGTGTTGTGTTTGCGCCAATGGTGTTGCGCAGTGTACTGTTGGGTGGCAGGCTCTGTGTTAAGGTCTGTTCACACACTTGCAACTGAGCAGGACCGGCTGAGACAAGACCGGTTTTTAGGCCTCTTGCGACGGCTTAGGACCGGATGCGCCGCTGCGGAACAGGTCCTAAGTTGTCGCGAGAGGCTTAAAAACCGGTCTTGTCTCAGTGGTCCTACTCGGTCGTAAGTGTGTGACCAGGCCTTTCAACTTAGTCTATGAGAACCCTAAACATGCTTTAAACTTCAAATCCTTTTTACGCCTGTGGAAAACTGATGTGCTTTCGTCGTCTGCCCTCAGATGGTCTCCCTGAGGTTACCGCTTGCTCGAGGAATGGATGCCACGAGGCTACTTCTGCTCACGTCGGCATTCCTGCCCCTGGTAGCTCCGCAAAGGTGGGTGCCTTTGGTTTCAAGTCTTTCCCAGCTCGTGGCGGCATGGCCACGCTTCACTTGGACTGCAAATGCACCATGCGATACCACTAGGTCCTTTTTTTTTTAGCCATTCGCTAACCAGGTTCTTTTTTTTTTTCCCCTGCATGTTGAAAGCAAATTTTTGTCTCTATAACTCTGTAGCGTGCTTTCTGGAGAAAATTTATTCATCTAAAATGCCTAGCATGACAATCTTCCTAGTATTGTACTTATCGAGACACGGCACCATGCTGTGGCGCCTCTACCTCACATCCTGAGGTCGCTCTTTTGAGCGGCCTTACTCGGCCTTTTTTTTTTATTCGAAACCGTAACGTCCTTGTTTTCACAGTCGTCGAATAGAGTGGATTAGTAATTTATGGATCTGTGTCCTGCCATGAAGCGCGAGGTTGAGCTAGATGGATTCACCAAGCAGAAGTCGCCTAACTGAATATGTTTGCATGCCGTCAAAAAGTGGCACATCGTTTTGATCGCTTGCTCGTACGTGGAAATACACATAAAAAATATTGGCAGCACAGTTGGGAGCGGCAGAGAACAAACTGAAAATAAACACTCGAAGCATTCAAACATAGAACGCTTTTTAACAAAAGCCTCTACTCTCCGAAATTTGTCAAATATACAGTAAAACTGTTTTCAAAATGGATCCAGTTTATGTTTCATTTTCTTCATTGTTAAAACATTTTGACATTAAGTTAAGATATTAAGTTTCAGTGTCGAATATTTTTTACACTAAAGCATAAATATAATTGTAAAAAAACAGTTAAAAAATGGTCTAAAAATATCAAGGTTCTGCTGGACGGTTGGGTGAAAAAAAAACAAGTTCGACTACAGTCTGTTGCAGGTTAGGAAAACCAGGACAGGCCCCATCCACAAAGCTTTTAGCTCACCTTGATTGGATGTTTCCTCCTCTTCACTTCCCTCCTCTCCAGTACTCACTCTGCCAAAGTGGAAAGGGCAGAGGGCTTTGTGGGAGGTCCTTGTTCTGCTTTTCTTCAGTTGCAACAAACTCTACTTGGGCACTCGCATCTTTCATGTATTTTTCGCGTGCATTAAAACGTTGGTTGCTAGTCAGCGCTTGTTCTGTTCACTTCCTTAACTTGCCCTTGACCGTAGTGCTATTCGTGTTCTCGCGACGTTGACTGTGCGCATGGTTCCAACGGCACTTGCAGCAGTGGCATCTACACAATTGTGGCACCTCGGAAGCTCCGGCCCAACCTTAAGTATCACGTGAGCACCTCCCTCAGCCAGTCAGCGTCCTCCCCGCCCGTCGACCTCAGGGTCACGCTCTCCGGCCCTTCGGACAACGGCAGCTCCAACAGAATCACCAAGCAGGTCCAGCTTCACGACCGTGAGAGCACCTTCCTTCATCTCTTGTGCTTGAATGCACTGCGATGTCCCAAACATGACTGACCATGTTTTGATATAGTCCAGAGGCTCTCAAATTTAATGATCTTAAGGACTGACTATAGTCCGTTACAGCTCAGGAAGGTAGGGCGTGGGAAAGGAAGGCCGGAGAGGAGGGTGCAGATGGAACGCTGGAGAGGGGAGGAGGTTTCACCCTCCCCTCTTCAGCTGCTTCTTACTCCCCAGCCTCCCTTTCCCTTGCCCTACATTCTTGAGCTGTAACGGACTATAGCAGCCACAAAAGAGGAAACTCTCCCTCAATTTCTTCTTTCCATTCGGGAAAGAGGGAGACCCTCCTCTTTTGTGCGGCAGTAACTCAGAGACCCGCTCTCGTGGGGACAGGACGAGAGAAGAGTGCGAGAGGGAATGGAAAGAAGGGAATGGGGAATCTGTTTTCTTCCCGGAGGTCGGCCTTTAAAGGGGGGTGCAAGGATTTTAAGATTAAAAGAATTTGGATCTCGTCATTTTACGTTGTTTATCTTGTCCCGGAGGATAGGGAAAACATCTCCTTCATTAAAAAATGTCGCGATTTCGCTGCATAATCACAAAGCAAAAGTCAAGCTTTTTCCCCCACCTGCAGCCGCAAGTGGCAGGCGAGGGAACTACTGCGAAAAGATTACGTGACCTCGCTCGGCTCTAAGCTGCAGCATTACGCCCGCTAATGTCTAATGTCGGCAGAGAGAGGGAGAGGAAGCATCCTTTGAGGGAGCACAAGGGAAGCTACACGGCACCCCGAGTTACGTCACTAGGAGTGGGACCAGGTGTGACCCTGAAGGCTGGGAGTGAGTTGAGGGGTGCCAGAAATGCCAATCTTTACCTTTTTTTTTTACAACAACTAGGACACTCAGGTGAAATCGGTTTTCTGTTCTTTACTTCAGAAGTGTCAGAGGGCAACTTCCACAAATGTTTGACCGAAGTCCGGAAATAATTGCACCCCCCCCTTTAAGGAACCTTTCCCAGTCTTGGAATTGATGCAGGGAAGCTTTACATACCTTGCCAACAACATGAACATATTAGGAAGTGTTTGGCACATACTGTAAACGACTAAATTTTAACGAATCGCCTACAATTCGCAAAAAATACGTCCCGCGAACAATTCGGGCAATATGTGAAAGCTACGGACGCTACACTAAATTCGCGAAAATTAGAACCCGCGAAAATTAAGTCGTTTGCAGTATCAATAGTCCGTTGCAACTCAAGAAGGTAGGTCGAGGGTAAGACGGGCCAGGAGGAGGAAGGAGACACAACGCTAAAGAAAGGAGGTTTTCCCCTCTCTTCTCCAGCGTACTGTCTGCTTCCTCCTCCCCGGCCCGTCTTACCCTCGTCCTACCTTCTTGAACTGCAACGGACTATAGGCATCAATAGATGGTTCAGGTCTGTTCTAATGGTGCTTAAACTGAGAAAAAGAATAGTTGGCAGTAGGGAGAATTTGTATGCTTGGGGAACCCATTAGTTGATGACAGAATGTGTCAGCCATGCATTATGCGTGCATTATGATTTGTTGTACTTGGTTATGGTATGCTCTCAGTGATATTGTATATGCGTTGCATGCATGGCACACTTGTATACTTCCCGGGGTTTATCGGAACGAAACAGACATGCTTCGTCATTCGGAAGCCAGCCACTGACAGTCGCCTACTGCAGCAGGATCTGTTGAGTCAGACTTAGTCCAGCTGCTTGCTCTCCTGTTTGCCTCCTAGTTGTGCCGATAAAAGGTGTCTGGTTGTGGATTGCATGGTCCAGAGTTCGGTTTCCGTTGCACCACTTGGTGAATCTCGCCAATTATGATTAAGTAGGACTAAGTAGGCTTCTATATTGTCACGAATGACAAGTGATGAGGCGATGAAAACTGAAGCAAACTAAACGTTTAACGGGGTGAACTTGTGCCCAAAAAACAGAATAGAAAAAAGCTAGTGTCGCAAGCGCTGATGGCAGCGAAACAGCAGGATCAAACGTTGGAGCAAGCCTGACTGTATAAGGCCATGCGGGGCTCCTTTTATTGCACTCTCCTTTCTAGAACATTCTGTACTCAAGCATTCCGTACTAGAACATTCTGTTATAGAGCTAAACACAACCTTCTCGAATTTTCTAGAAGCACCGTTTCGGGAGTAAATAAAAACATCCGCCGGTCCCAGGATTCGAACCCGAGACCTCTGCGTGACAGTCGGGCGCTGTGACCACTGGACTGACTACTAAGCACGCGGCAATATGCTTTATATGCTTGTGCATTGTCTGCTAAGGTCTATGGATGCTTCATGTTACTTTGGCCTTCCAATAACTGCTTTTTTAATTACATTTAAGCTATACTCCTCAAAGTTGAAAACGGGACGTCAAAGCGAGGTTAGGAGAAGGAAAAGGGAAGGGGGGGGAGGCAAAGCGAAGAAAGGAAGAGGCTCTGGTTACTATTCAATTCACCATGAAAATTCAGTTTTCTAGTGCTTTTCGCTGAGTAGTTGAGTACACAGGCACCTTTCTTACCCGTTGCGCACAACCTATGCATGCCAAATACAGTAATATAGAAAAGTGGCTTATACACACTTCTGTGCAAACAAAACTTATTGGGAGGCGGAGTTGTAAAAAAAGCTAAAAATCGTACTCTATTGGAGATAACATTTTTATACTGTTTATTCTAATACATTGTCACGAGTAATAATTTTTTTGTTTTCTTCCGCTCGCCTGGTACTGATTTCGCGAGCAAGTTCCCAAGAAAACGGGACATTTGGCTATATTCGGACAAAATGACGGGATGCTAGAAATGAACCTCTAAAATGGGACGTCTGGCCATCCTAATTTAACCGTAATGCTTTTGCATGAAATCTGGACTAAGTATGGTTCTAAATGCTTTGTATGCTGATGCATTGCCAGCTGAGGGCTATGTATGCTTGATGTTTAGGGCACCATTGCTTTTAATGACTTCTCGTTACATTCAAGTGTAATGCTTTTCACATAAAGTTCAACCCATAGCACATTCTGTACTAAAAAAACAAAACAAATTACAAGGACGTTGAATTGGGTATTTGTTTGGAACTCGTTAGAATACTCTGGGGAACACATGAGTTCCTAGAATAAAAATGCAAGTCACGAACTGTGGAAGAAGTAAAAAAGAAAACGGGTGGTGCTGCTTAAAGGATGACCTGCAGCACTGTTTCCAACAATGCAAACTTTGTCCTGAAAAAAAAAAAAAAAGATATAGTAAATTTTTAAGGCCAAATTAATAAAATACAAAACAAGAAAATTAAAAAAAAAATCTTTTTAGGCTAAATTGGTGACATACAGACCAGCAAAAGTAAAACTCTAAACAGCGGTTGGCACTGTAGCTAATTCAGCACATTTGTGCTGAAAAAACCTAAAGAATAGCCTAATGATAATGCTTTATTTTGCTAGTGCCCACAAACAACCATATCGATCTCAGGTGTGGTGCACATCACATCAACATAAAACACAAAAGCCAATATTCAAACTCGGAACAATGATTGCTAGAGAAACAAAAACTAGCCCTGATATAAGACCTGCCTTGGCATACTTGGAAAGATAGCATCCATTTATGTATATGGTAAAAGTATGAAAACAAGTAAAAAAGGCTAGAGGTACACCTAAGCACTTCTTACGAGTTGTGAATGCAAAAGCATGCACGTCCTTCTTCCGCTCCTTTATCTCGTCTGCGGCGTATTTGCGTCAACAGCAGGGCGAGCCCTCTCCTTGCTGCTCGGACCTTGGACGCTTCGTGTTACTGGTGCGCTGATGGACATGCAGCGCCATGGGGTGGCGGTCGTTGAAACTGGCAATGCCAGGAAAGCCAATGGGACAGAAGCCGAAATCCATCAGCTTCCCTCCGTTCTTTAGGATCGGGGAAACTAGGTGCCGTTGTCTAGGCTTTTCGCGTGGTTTCATAGCTGGGAGCTGGCTTTACTTGGAGAAAGGATTTAAGGTGCCATTTGGTGCGGCTTCAAAGCTGATGACGTTGGCTCGCTTGATGGCACAGTTAACGCTTTCGCATTAAAATATCAAAGTTTTCTTGATGTACCCACTCAATTATACTTCTGAATCGTTGATAAACGGGACATAGGGGACATACGTGACGGATGAAAAGTTGAGACGCTTCGGCTGGCCCGAGATGGGATAGCGCTAATAATGTGAAAAGAAAAATGCAACAACTCCCAAACGATTGATTTGAAATACCGCTTCAGAAGGATAGTTGGGGTCGTTGTCCTTAGGCTAATATCTTTTAAGGATTACTGAACCGAAATTTGGAGCTCACAAAACAAGGCTGGAGCGATAGGCGGGATAATGCAAAACCCAGTAACATCACTCATATACAGCGATATCTCTAACGGATGGCCGTATTTTCGGAAAATAAGTGCGCGATTGAGCACGGCCGACGAGGCATGATGTCAAGATTCTCATTCCTTCTCCTCTTCGATTCGTCCCCTCAAACAGGTGAGCTGAAGCGAGGAGAGAAGCGAGGCAGCTTCCCCTCATCCTCAATTGTTCTAAGAGAATTGTGGCTTCAGATGCTTAATCGCGCCCTTCTTTTCCTAAAAAATATGGCCATCTGTTTGAGATACCGATGTACGAGCGATGTTTTGGAGTTTATAGCGTCCTGCTCAATGCCTCTGCAGCCTTATTTTGCAAAATCCAAATTTCGGTTCAGCGTCCCTTTAAGGCAGCATTGTTTTTAAACTGATTAGATTCTACATGGTTTTGGAGTCCTCTCAAAAATCTCGGCACTCATCCGAGACCATAGAATTTTCTCCTTAGAAGCACGTGGGAACCCTGTAGTGATGCAAGTTGTGATCCCATAATTTAGCTAAATGAATCTTTTTTTTTTTTCCAGGTGACACACAAGTGATAAGTTTTGAGGTGAGTCTTTTGGTTTCTGCTTGAGCCTTCCAAATTGACGAGTTCCTAAAACACGGGCAGAACAGTTTATTTTTTCATTACATTAATTAATTCCTCTATTCATCCGTTTAATTTATGTGCCTCCCTTTCCCAACGCAAGCATTTAACCCATTGATGGTCGATTTTTTTCCCCCGAGAGATGTTTCCCAATTGTCCGGTTTCGTTTGACAAGGAATAGTATAAAGAAAGGGTCAATGCGCAGTTTTTTTTTTTTAATTATCTAGCGGGAACATGTACAGTGCTTACAAGCTGTTCAGGTTTAGAAGCATCAAATGAAAATATTGAAGGCAGAAAGTTGTCATTCTTCCATTCGGTTTCATTTCGGCAAGTCTGCTTCCGCGACATTCCAGCGGCTCCAGATTCCTAACCGGAGGTACTTTTCAGAACTTCTCCGTCGGATGATGAGCTCTCGTCCTCTATATTTCATTCCGAAAAGCGTTGGAAGTCTGAATTGGAAGAGCCAGTGCTCCCATTGGCACTACCGCCAGAGCAGCCGGAATGCGAGGGGAGCACCACATCCGTGGAGCGTCTAATTTTAAAACTATAAATAGCCCAGCAATGCGAAACAACCGGCGCTGACCGTCAAAGGGCTAAGGGGCGGTGCAGCGATTTTCAAACTGGCCAATGACTTGCGGGAATTGGTTTGTCACGTATAAAATGAACAAAAAACCATTTTTTTTTCACGTGCTAGTTTTTGTATATATGTAAAGAAAAAAAGAATCGAGGGGAGGGTACCTTCGATCTCGCACAGTCTTTTGGGTGAGTTGCGCAGTGACGTCACTGGAAGTGCCATTTTCAGTTCTATCTTTAGGGCCCACTACCCCTTCTTCCGCAATTATCAACTTCTCAAGGTTCATTCAGCTACAATAGAGCGCCACACCCGCTTAGCATCGTTGAAGGTCGTGGCGAGCGATCGAGACAAAAGAAGTTTCGCCACGGAAAAGATGGGAGGCTAGTGACGAGTGGGAAATGGTTTTGTTGATTTCCCATGGATGGCGGCAGGAGAAACTTGCGTACTCCCAATGACGTCACACTGTAACTCCGACGACCGCCACACGCATCGGGAAAACATCCGTTTTTTCCTTTACGATTACTTGGCAGTACTTTGAGGGGAAGGTGACACATTTTCTCCGACTTGTGCCAAAATAAAAAAATGTAAAAAATCCGAGCTGCAAGTTTTTTTTAATGTTGAAGTTGTTGCACCACCCGTTGAGGTGTAAAAAACTTGTAAGATTTGTCTCTGCAAAACATTCTTATAATATTTAATTTGGCCCGAAAGGTGGCAGCATTAAGGCTGTCCCAAGCTTGAGCACCCGTGTCTTCTTGCTTAGCTCTTTTTAGAGTAGCCCTGCAGTTTTAGCTCGGGCAGTATTTTATAATGGACAAACAAAGCTCTGAATGGTATACCAGGGGCTACAAGGTTCACGAGTCTCAAGGGAGAGATAATACCCGGCTCGCGTCTCATTGAAGACTCGAGATGATACTTATCTTGTTGCTTCGTTTCAAACTGTAACGAGTTTAACCGCAGGCAACATTGATTCATTGTGCTCATAATTGGTGGTCGGAGAGCTTTTTATTCAATTCAGTCTGCCAAGTATGTCGTACGAAATTGGGGAAGGTTGGGTATATTGGAAGGATACTAATAGACCCTTTCTGAAATTCAGTGTCGTCCGGTGATTCAAATATCTCTCTAACTTTTGGCACTGCAATTAGGGGTAAAAAAGTAGCATTTTTTATTGTATACCGTCGCTTTCGTACATCAACGACAGATGGGAATGCGTTTTAACCGTGCAGTTCCTTCTCGAGTATTTTCAGTTTTAACGGTGATGGAGAAACTGCTGGTCTGTACAAAGTGCTTACCCCAGTAAAGCCCTAGTAAACTTAACCACATCCAGGTGCTTGCGGGCCGAGTGTGTGCCAATCGATTGGACCAGGTCCTCTCGAAATTCTCGAGGAATCCCCGTCTGTCCTGAAAGGCAACCTAAGAACCCCTCCCAGTATCATCTTGATAAAGTAAAGCTGCGCAGAAGACTGCAGACCTTGTAAAACATAGTGAGCATACTAGGGAGGATTTGGCACATAGTAGTTGTGCGTCAATGCTCACTATTCAGAGCTGGTAAAATATTTCTTAAACAGAGAAAACACTTTATGTAGGAGGGGATGGTCGAGGGAATTCGGGGAACCCATGGGGGGGGGGACTGGGGAATTCCAGAGTCCCCTCATGGGTTCCCCTTGCTGCAGATGCTGGAGCCACTGAGAAGTAGCATTTTCAAATCGTAGCTGTCACAAATTGCGGCGAATTCTTTTCACTATAGGCAACAAAATGGCGGCACGCTCGAGACAATAGAGGAACGGAGTGTCTATACTCTAGGCATAGATTACCTAGTTACTCTAGGTTTATTGTGGTAGCGTTTGGGCTCTTGCGTGAGCAGAGATGGTCTTCCCAGGTGGGCGACTGGGGCCCTGGAAAGTACAAGCTCTCTGCGTCCGGTTCCGGTGGTCTGGACTTCTTCAATGAGACCGAACTGACCTACGAGCACAAGAGTTACTCTGTCTTTGTGCAGACGGACAAGGCAGTCTACAAGCCGGGACAAAAAGGTTGGTCTGCACAGTCTGCCCCCGCTGCAATGACTTGCACTTTTATTTTGTGAAAAAAGGGTCTCGGATATTGAAAGTAATCAAATGCCACAGATGGGTTTTAACCCTTTGGGGATCATCTGTCGGGTATCTCCCGGCAAATAGATATTCCCGTTCTGGACAAGTGTCAGGGCTCCCCTGAGAGGCCCATTTCTCCTTTCCTGTCAAGCATCGGGCACCTCCCAACAATTTTAACTTGCGCCATCTCTCATTGGGCATGTGAACTATGCATACTTAGTTTTTTGTACCTCCAACAAATGCCGTAACAGGTGCGGCACATTTACGAGGGGCGTTCATAAAGTTTGTATTATCGGCACAAAAAATTGAAAAAAAATGGAACAAAACAGGCATCAGCATGAGCGCGCGTCCCTCTAGTTTCCGCACAGTATAAACATCATATGCTATAGTAGCTCGGAACGCCGCTAGGGAGTCGAAACGAAAATGGCACCGCCCATCGGTACCAAGCACATGCAGTGATCCGTTTTCTCCATTTGAAGGGAAGCAATGCCAAGGATATTCATTCCAATCTGGGAGCGTTGTTCAGGGACAACGCCCCAGTTTTTGACACTTTGGTTAAATGGCGGGGACGATTCCAGTGTGGCCAAATAAGAGGAAAGCATTTCAAGGACGGCGACAAAGTGATTGCTAAAGTGGAGCGATTCCTGAACCCTCAAAACGAGGAGTTTTATAACAATGGCCTCCGGCATGTGGTGCATCGCTAGAAAAAGTGGGTAATTTGTGGTAGCGAATATGTAGAGAAAGTCTCAACTCCTACTCGAGTTTGATTGCTGAATCTCTATTCCTTCGTGACAATAATACAAACTTTATGAACGCCCCTCGTATTATTTTTTTGCTTGATATGCAGGCAGGCATTTTGCGCGCATTTTTGGAAGAAGAAACCACTACATTTACAAACTAGGTGGAGGCAAGACCAAAGGCTGTACAGTCTGCAGTGACAGGAAAGTCGAAGGGCAAAGACGTGGAACTGTTTTCTACTGTAAAACCTGCGCTTGACACCCTAGCTTGCACACTGGCATTTGCTTAGAAAAGTATCATATGCTGCACAAATACTGCTAGTAAAGTTTAATAATTCAAATGAGAACATTTAGGAGAATGCAGGGCTACCTCGAACTGAACATATTGATCAAAGTATATTAAGGAGGTGAATTGGAAGTCCCTCATTAGGGGGATTTGGTCTTTTTCCACTTACACTAATTCTGACCGTTTTTTCACCAAGCATGAGCAGTTCAACCTTTCTCAGCAGTGATCTGGAAAAAAGCTTTGTGTACACTATTTGCTGTAGCTAAAGATTAACGAAACTGAAGTGCCACCCTACACTGGCCCATCGTGGTCTGGGGCCTTTTTAGAGTGCAGCTCTAAGGCGCCCGTTTCTCGCTTAAGCGGTGTCGCCGTCGGCGTAATTGCGCGTTGCATTATGGGACGTTTCCCATGATTACTTCACACGTGACGTCACGTGTGACGTCACAAGGGTTACCAGTGGCGTCATAGATGACGTCACGTGTGACGTCACGAGGGTCGCTGTGCGTTGCATTATGGGTAAACTTCCCCGCTAAATTTAGTGGAAAATTTTCTCCTAAATGGGAGGCAAGCAGGAGAGGAGGAGGGGAGGGTACGGATGAGGAGGAGGGGCATACCCTCCTCTCCGTACCTTCCCCTCCTCCTCCTCAAGAGCTGCGCTCTACTTCGGCGTTACAGGGGATTGTAAACGTCTTTCATTTTTTCTCTCAAAAGTTAGTCTGAGAATTTCGCGAGCTAATTATGGCAGACTGCCTGTTCACGAGTGTGTGCTGGTGATTTTGGATCGCACTGACTGTGTGGGCATTGCTTGGTCCGCCCAGTGCTGTTCCGGGTGATAGTGATGGATCCGTACCTGCTGCCCACTGTCACGGGAGCCATGAATGTCCACGTCACGGTAAGCAGTCCCAACCAAGAGGACTCGTGCGCCGCAGGGTCTGTTTCCTAAATTCTCCGCGAGATCCAAATGCTGTTGAAATTCTACGGAGTCTAATGATACAGTGCAACCCACTTACAGTACCACATATAACGATGTATCGCTTATAGTGGTCAGTTTCTCGAGTTTCTAGGCTGGAAATGATCAGTTTCTAGTCCAGATACAACGATAATCGGTTAAAACGATTGAAATTTTAATTTTTCTCATTATCATTATAAGTGGGTTGCACTGTATGCGGGAAAAGTAACAACTCGGTTGTCCTTCTGGTCTAGTGCTCCGCTCATTTCCGAGGTTCTAAAAGTGCTCTCATTTTTCCTTCTGATGCAAAATGACTTTTCTGATTTCGGAGGCATCTCTTAATACAGTGGTTCTCAAATGGGGGTCCGCGAAGGCATTCTAGGGGTCCGCGAAGCCCTGCCTCATCACTCAAGCCCAACAATAAAAGTTGTCTTTTCTCAGGTTCAGAAGAAATGTTTCAGTTTTCGGCGAGTTTTCTCTTGTGTATGTCAGTAAGAGAGGTCTACTTCACACTAGCCCTTAGTTATATCCATTTATTCAATCATTATTATATTTAACTTATACCTTTCCCCTCCCCTCACCACGAACAGGGTCCTCCATCATCTCAGCCGATCCACAAGGGGTCCGCGAAACATCCATGGTTGAGAACCACTGTCTTAATATATGAGCAAATTGTTTTACCGGTTTTTGCACGTTTACTAGCATATATAGAATACTCTATTTATAAGGCAGAGCATTAGACAGCATCTTTTGACCCATTCTTGTTTATTCCTAGAAAATTAGGTTGGGGTATAAAAATGAAAGCTCCCAATTTAATTGGTGTAATCAGGGAGGACAGCAGCATAATTTCTTGCATACATATCACGAAAGAAGTAGGTATACAAACCATTTATTTATTTATTTCATACTGCTGTCCAATAAATAAAGCAAGCAAGAAGAGCAAAAAGCAAATGAAACTAATGCTCGTACAGGATCACAAAACGGTTACTAACAGGTAACGGCCAGAACGTCGCAAGAGCATGTACAATTAAACACCAGCATTCCAGAGAATGTAAAAAAAAAGGAAATGTGTACTGTCACTGGACAAACATTCACACTTGGCTAACTAGAAAGCAAAATAAACAAGCAAGGTGCACCATCTTAGGGCAGAATGAACTAGCAAAGACATAAAAAGTACTCGATGACTAAATAAAACCCAGAAGAATGTTTAGCGTCGATTAAGAAATGCACGCATTTATGATGATGAGCACCGCTGAGGGCAATGTAAAGAGAAAATGAGCAACTTTCCTGAAGCCCTAATACTCACAAAAGTCGGCATATATTTATCGAGGTGCTTACTTTGATTTGAAATGAAGGATAGTCTAAGCTTTCAATTAGATGCCATTTGTAGGGAATGCGTAAGAATGCATGTTGCTGGGTTCCTTGGAGGGGTTGGTTAGCTCAGCTGTGCCTGCCCCTTTCCCCAGGATGCCAAAGGCAACAGGATACACCAGTGGGACCGGGTCTTAACTCAGAAGGGTGAGTTTTGCTTTTTTTGTTGCCAAAACACTGCCAATGTCTCGGCTCCCCGAACCACAAAAGTCTGGTGGTTATTTTGCGAATAAAAAAATATGGCGTTTCTTGGGATGCCATCCTTTGTGCAGGTGGCATTAGCATATGTCCACTTCTTTAGTAACGTCCTCAATAAGTTTGGAAATATGTCCTTAATGGAAGGAGATCAACTGGGACTACGAGGAATAAATAACAAAAAGTCTCACAAAATGTAAAGAAAATACTAGAGCCACATTTAGAAAGTATTGAACCGAGCGATGTGTCGCGCGGAGACAGGAACAACAGCACCTCGTGAAGGTGTTAATTCGTGAAGAAATCTTCGGAAGTGGTTGACATCGGCTGGCGTGTGAAGCTCGAGGAATCCGTGAAATATTGACTCGCTGTGACTAGTCTGAAATGGGCATTGACTGGTGCGGGCAATGGGGCATTTTATCTGGTCGAAGGGACGGACTATTGCGGGGGTTTGAAACTCCTTGCGGTGGTGCAAAGCTGCTGGACCGATGCGCAACATCGGCCCGGCAGAAGTCTCAGTCTCCCGTGCGCTTGCGTATGCACCCCCCCCTCCCCCTCCCCCCCCCTTGTGACATCTGGCAAAGCACATATACTTGGTTCTTGCCAGGTGGTTTTGTCTTCTACGGTTGGCGGTGGACACCACTACACATTCCTCACCGTACGAGTGGGTTTAAGTGTACTATTCGATGCAACCCGCCTTTTTGGTACTTGTCGCGATTTAGTTTTGGGGACGGGCATTGAACCGTGTGTGCAGTGTGTTCCAAGATACTTACGACGCCATAAGGCAGTGTCGTGTGTGATCGAGTAAGCACAAGGGTGGATATGCACAAAAGTGGGCGTTGCTATGCGCAACAACAGCTATTGCTTTCACTTCACACGCCGTGGCGGAAAGCTGCGCATTTTTGACCGACGGGTGCTTCGCTCCGACTGGCTCGCTGCAGGCATCTACTCGTCGGAACTGCAGCTGTCCGACCAACCTGTCTTGGGAGACTGGGCCATCAATGTGGACATCCTGGTGAGTGTTCACCATCTGAGACATGAACACATGCTGCTGAACTTGTGAAATCAGGGCAGTGGATTGGGACACCTAGCCGAGGTACCTCTACCTACGCATCTGGGCGCATCTATTAACTTTTAAAACCTCAACCGTATTATTTGCTTTAGGAGCATATTGGCTAGTTTTTATGTCTCACTTGGATGCATGCCGAACTGGATAATTGTCCCGTCCTGCTGCGTTGAAGTGTCAGTAAACAGGCAGCCTATTTGTATATGAAAAACAATACATGTAGGGTTACTCATGTTCTACTAGGCGATGCTTATAAAGTTCCCTGATTATGTGTAAGATGAGTAAGCTGTGAAATTGAGCCAGGGACATAGTAACTTTGGTAACTTTAATTGTTCTGTTGTGTGCCAAATCGATCTGTCATTCATTGCACTATTTCTTTTTTTTTTTTTATATTTCTGCCTTTATTTTTATGGCTTTGTACATACAAACACATGCAAAAAGATGGGCAGACATGAAAGAAGAGTGCACAAGCTACCACAGCCTCTCCTAAAGGCTCTTCTGCTGATCACTGGCACCCGCAGTGTAAATGTCATGTGTATGTGCATGGTGTATAGTCGTGGCTTGCATAGCTATGTCTGTTCTTAAACACTTGCAAATTACTGTGCCATCATTTACTATGGGCTCACAAAACCAGTTTTGGTTCATGGTTCAATTTTCCTGACCTTCATGAAGTCCTATTGAGTTGTGCCCGTGCTTTTCATTTACAACAAAATTTCTCGATAAACTTGATTTATGCATTTTATTTAAAAAAAACCCTGAAAAGAAAAAAAAAAGTTTTTTTTTTAAACAGTCTGGTTGGGATACGCGTGTTAAGAAAATAATTTTACGTGAAGAAAACAATTTTTTAGAGCAAATTGATGGCGCGAGACGTGATTTAGTCGGTAGTCACCTCCGTCCACTTGTTTTCTCTCTCGGCATTTCGGGTGCGTGGAGGAAAGGTGGATCGGCTTGGCCATCATGTTGAGGTGGAGAGAGTGTATGACCATTCCGTGACGTCAGTGACTTTGCACGCAGAATTTAAAATCTCGCGCTAGTCAATAATGCTCTAAAAAATTTGTTTTTTCTCAAAATTTATTTTTTAGCAAGCATGTCCCAACCAGACTGTTTAAAAAAAGCATCTTTTTCTTTTCAGGGGCCCTTGAAGGCTTCAGTTTGATCTTCTGACCAAACTTTCACCAATCTAGTTTTTTTTTTTTTCAACACTCTTCCAGGTTTGGTTTTGACCATATTGCATTTACACTCATTTGTCGTTCTTTTTTTTTTTCTAGGGTCAGAAGTACTCGAAGAACTTCACCGTGGCTGAATACGGTGAGTTTTTGCAAAGACCTTATCTCAGTGTCGGACGGTTTTGGAAGCATTTTTGGCCGAAAACTTGCATTAAACTAAGGAAACGCTTTCTCAAAAGAACTGCCTACATTATTAGGGCAGCAAGGTTTCTGTGCTGATGCTGCAAAGTGGTTTCCTAGTCCTAAGTTTATATCATATGTTTGATCGTACAGTGAAACCCGTTTAGAACAAACTCATTTACAGCGAATTATTGTCAATATCGAACTCACTGAAACTTTAAATAAAAATGCATGTAAAAAGTACTTTTTATAACGAACAACATATTGGCTATATCGAACTTTTTCCCTTCCGGGAATGCTTAAAAAAACACGCAAACAATCGTCTTCTAGCCTGTCCCTTCCCCGCAAAAAGAAGTAGGAAAGAAAGAAAATTCCAAAAGCTCAAGTTGCGAGCAAAATTGAGCAAAGAGAAGCGATTCAGAAGGGGGGAGAAAGCTAAAAAATACATTCTGCACGCACGCACAGACCAAAGAGACGCAATCAGATAAAAAAAAAACTCTGCATGCATGCAAAAAAAAAAAAGCTTTTTAGTACCTTGTTATAAGGTGGAAGTGAAAAGATGAGAAAGAGAAGCCCTCGCCTTGCAACGAAAGCATCGTGGAAGTTTGTTGTAAATGTTTTTTTGCTATATCGAACTACTTGCTATATCGAACTGATCGTAGCGTTTCCTGCTGTTCGTTATAAACGGGTTTGACCGTAACCATTTCATGCGAGCAAGCATTGACTAAATGAGGAAATGCGATTAAAAACAAATTCTGTGGCATTAGTGAAATATCCATGCTATGCACAGACAAGGTGGTGAACGATCGTAAAGCTGAAGTCTGGAGATGAGGAGGCTACAGAGGAGATAACCAGAACACTATCCCAAGCACCAGCTGTGTTGAGGATGGTGTTATGGTTCTCCCCTTCCCCCCCCCCCCCCCCCCCCCCCCCCGTTTCCTAGGAAGGATTTTGAGTGTGATGCTGTTCAGAACTGGTTGCAGTCGAGTTCTATACTTATGCGTAAGAGAATCAATAAGGTTGCAACTTTTGCATCCAAAAAGTAAATGAGCAGGCAAAGCTGGTTAAGGTTGCACACATTTTTGTGTTGTGCTTAGTCTCAGTTTTAATGTCTGGAGCAAGCTCGTGTTTTCGGCAAGTAGGACATACCAAGAAAAAAGCCTTTTGTTATTTGTTCAAGAGGGACCTTGTCGTGCACGGGCTTTCCATTGCTTCTCCAGAACAAACCACATACTTTGTAATGAATGGATCAGCAGGGAATGCCCCTATAGTAAAGTCAACTTAAAATACAAATCATTTGCTATACCACTACCTTGGATTACTACAAACTTTCTGCAACATTGCTGTAGAGAAGAGCTTTGGTAAGCTTTTAACACTGTCACAGGCCCTTGAGCTATAGGGATTTATTTATTTTTTGCCCAGAAACAGTCATAGCCTAGATATTGGTCTACACCAGGGGTGGCCAAGCTGTGGCTCGCGAGCCGCATGCGGCTCTTTGCGTGTTAAAGTATGACTCGCAAAACTGCTTGGACCTAGCAAGCGCGCATCCTCCAGTTTTGTACGATTACCTCTCAATTTTCAGTGGGCACTTGCTGGGTATTACGCTGGACAGGAGATGACCTCCTCTCCAGCCCTCGCTCTACCAAAATGGAAAAATGTGGGAGGAGCCTCCCCTGACTCTTAACCTGTTACCGACTATAGATAGTATAGTGTAGTGAAGAACTAGTTTCTGCAAACTGACTCGCATATAGAGATGTTTGACGGTACTGCTTTTGCTATTGAAAACTCACTAGAGATGCGGCGCAACAGATAGCTTGGGAGAATATTGGCTCGCTCTATTTCAGTGCTGCCCACGTTTGAGGTGAGGGTGAAGCTGCCAGCATACGCCACCTACAACAAGTCTGAGGTGGTCGCCACAGTTTCTGCCACGTGAGTGCACGACGAGTTGCTTGGCAGCGGCTTACGTTGGGCATTGAATCCGTGTTCATTCTTATTTTTAGAGCGCAGCTCTTAGGCGCCCGTTTCCGGCTTGAGCGGCGTCGGCGTAACCGTTAGGTCACGTGACTCCCCAGGTCACGTGGCCCCCGCAGGTCACGGGCCCCCCCTAGGTCACGTGCCCCCCCCCCCCCCCCCCCCCCCCCCCCCCCCCCCCCCCCCCCCCCCCCCCCCAGGTCACGTGGCCCCCCCAGGTCACGTGGCCCCCCCCAGGTCACGTGACTCCCCCAGGTCACGTGACTCCCCCAGGTCACGTGACTCCCCCAGGTCACGTGACCCCCTCCACTCCCGAGGTCATGTGACACCCACCCCCCCCCCCCCCCCCCCCCCCCCCTGTGCCTTCCCCTCCTCCTCAAGAGCTGCGCTCTAATTCGGCGTTACAGGGAGCTGTAAACGGCTTTCATTTTTTATTTTCAATTTTAAGAACAATGCACAGTACATTAGAATAGAAACTGCCGTAAGCTCATATCTACGGAGTGAACCCAATCACACGTTAGTCCATGGATCAGTTTTATAACTTGTCGG
This sequence comes from Ixodes persulcatus, assembly GCA_013358835.2. Lineage (NCBI taxonomy): Eukaryota > Metazoa > Arthropoda > Arachnida > Ixodida > Ixodidae > Ixodes > Ixodes persulcatus. The sequence continues at coordinate 99,042 of JABSTQ010009053.1, forward strand.
GCTACATTTTACTCCAGAGGTGCCTATAAATAATACATTCACTATTTCGAAGCATGAAAATATGAGGTCACCCGAGTTGAAGGAAAAGGAAGAGGTGTTTTTCCCGTGGACCTACCTACCTAAGCCCCCCTTTTTTTTTGACAGATCATTGTATAGCATTATGAGCCAATATGACATTTATTACGACAGAAAACTGGTTAGAAGAAAGAGGAAATAAAGCTGGCTTACAGTTTATAATGTGTTTTTTCTTGGCCATTTTTTTTTTGGCAGTGAACTTATCCTTCTATATTTTTACTAAAAATATGCACCACCTAGGTACAACTTTGTGCTAAATTACGTCACAATCTGTCAAGAAACCGATTTATGCAGTCCCTAGAAAAAAGACAGATGTGCTGTCAGCTCCACCATGTAAATATAGTTGCCGACGAGGCAGGGAACAATAGGGAGGTGCTTCAGTTGTTCAGACTCCAGCGCGGACTTACTACCTTCGGCGACGCTTAAGCATCTCAAAGTGCACGCGCGAAGCCAATGCACGGCAGAAGGCACGTAGCACGTGCTGGAGACTGAGCGTTGGAAAGACGCACCCTGCCATTCTCGCACTGTCCGTGACTAAGCAGAAATGAGTGGGAGGGATAAGCGCTCGCAGTTAGCAAGGGTCACTACAGTCGTTTCGCTTCCCTTGACCTCAACGTTTTTTGTTAAATCGACGTACCGTAACCTCCCGAGAGATGTGCCCCACCCCCGGAAAATAACCCACCCATATTTTTGGCACGATTTGATATTTTATTGACTACGCCGAAAGATAGCCTACTTCTGGTGTTTGCGGGGCTCTGGTCAATGGTGACCTCGGCAGAAACGGCGTTGCTTAACCACGGCGGGAGATAAGCGAGCGTTGCTGACTGAGAACGACAGTCGAATTCGGTTCGTCGCCCCTCCCTGCGATCGCAAGGTTCGCAGGTCGTGAAATCTAAAACTAGCACTTGTCAAGTTTTTTTTTATCGTGCACCAAAAGTTAACCTTCTGCTTATTTTCACCCTATTGGCTTTCGATTTATGGTGGGCTATATCTCAAGATATTATGGTAGTTTCGGTGAATATAGAAGTTTCCTTTTAAATTTTTTTTTTTTTTAAATGAATGATGGTGTGCCTCAGCTTGTTACGCATGGTCCAATTAGTTTGCTTCAGTAACCTTTGATTGCAGTGCCTAAAAAAAGTGTTACAGTTATTGTAGATTGTTTTAACCAGATTGTACCCTCATACAAAGTTCTTATATATTTTTTATTTTAACTGCCAAAACATTAGGTTCCAAGTTAAGTGTAGGCTTGTTCCTGTTGTCTAGGTATACAGTTGTTTTCAGTTTACAGACTGAGCAGAAAGAAAACAGAAAACTGCTCGATGCCCGACGCTATGGCAACATCTTAAAAACTAAAGGACTTTCGACCGACCCTCAAATTTGACGGTCCCAATGTTTCGAAACGAGCTTAATTTTGAACTAAACCAGAAAAACTTCCGTCGCAAATGTTCGTGCACATGCTTTTTACATCTATCATATTCTCGCATAAAGGCACTTCGATATAGAACTTTTTTCTGACTTCTAACAGTGCATGTTTGTTAACTTCTACTGAGATATTCGGCAGTGAAGCGAACGAAGCAGGGGCGAATGCCTGTTTGCAAGCTCCCTGCATAAAAAAAGAAAAAATAAATGTGCAGGAATTAAAGTTTTAGCAATGATAAGGATAAAAGAATTCAGTTTGGCATTGAAAGACTGCCAATGGGATAATGGCCACAGTCTGGAGCGTGTGTTGCTTGTGTATTTTCAGGTACACATACGGAAAGCCCGTCAAGGGTACGGTCACGCTGACCGTGGCACCGAGGACCCGCTACCACCAGCTGAGGCCCCGCCCATACGAGCAGTACCAGACCAAGGCAGAGGTGAGTGCCACTTCTCAATAAGGCCCATCTCGATTTGCTGCATCAGGTTCGTATAAACAAGGATAGCAGAAAAGTATAGGCTATTCCAGTAATTGCCTTCTGTGCACTGCCTTCTTTGTCTGCTGTGCTGGTCTTGAAACACGGCAATACAAAAAAGCTATTTTTAAAACAGTTGTTTTTTTATTCGTAAGCCACTAACATGTATTGTAAGTACTGCATTGTGGAAGTGCGCATTTTTATAGTTGCATCGATTCAAAGTTTCATGTCCAGGCTGTTTGTAAGCATGTTTTGGAAAGCTTTCCCTGTTTTCTTGGAATTAATCTTTCCGTTGCAAAACTTTTGCCCGCTGTATGTTTAGATCTTGAACATGGACCTGAATACTTTTTTTCAGGGTTTCATACCTTATAGAATTGGAGAATGCGACATGACTACTATTTCTGGAAAATGTTATCTACAGAGTTTTGTACAATAATTGGCAGATTTCAATAACAAATTTCTCATCATCACAAATTTTTTTTTCCCCTATAACTTTTTTTAGACTGATGCTAAAATTATAACAATGGCTTTGTTCAACTCTCTACTGTTTGTAGAACATGCTGACATACTTTGTACTCTATTTTATGATGCAGGTATGGTAAAATTTTGTGCAGAAACAGTTGTGATAAAGTTAAGGGTTTCTTGGAAACCCTTAACTTGGAAACATTTTGCTTGTGTTTGTGTTTAACAGATCTTATAGCGGATATGAAAATTTATTATCAATTAGGTCAGAAATGACAGAAAAATGTTAAAGACCAGGATCCTCAGCTTGCGCAGTAGCTCTTTTTTTTGCAATACATATTGCATGCCATGCATGCTTCTAGAGCCCAGTGATTTCATTTTTCCCCTGGGTGCTAATCGCTGGAAAAGTGTATTGTAACAACTGGCTTTGGAGCGTGGTTACCAGGTTTCGGCATTCACCAACATTGATGAAGGTGGAACGAATACTGTACAGTAAAGCCCACTTTTGACAAGCTCTGTTGTTCTGAAAGGAGAGTTATTTGCTTTTATCTGTAGTTTGTTATTCTAGACTTAGACGACTTTTACCGTATTTACTCGCACAATGAACGCACTCTCCTAATGAACGCACCCCCCCAAGTCGGCTCTCAAAATTTCGACTTTTTTTTTTCACTCGCGTATTAAACGCACCCCCAACTCGGGCGTCAAAATTTTGACCCCCTCCCCCCCACGCGCGCGAAATGAAGGCAGCGAGGTCACGAATGCATGGGCAGCTTGGGCGAACAAAAAGCCTTGCAAAAGGCGTTAAAAAATAAAAAAAAGATCCAACGGAAGCAAGAAAAAAAACATGAAGAGGAGCTTTTTTTTTTTCTTTTTGCACATCGCAGTCTGGACTTTGGGTCGCGCGCTGCGCGCAAGGAGATAAGAAAGAGAAGCGGAGAAGCCCTCGCCTAAGCAAAGCGAAACAAAACAACTTGCCTAAAGGCAGCAAAAAAAAAAAAAACAATCCACAGAACCAGGAGAAAAGAAAAAAACATAAAGAGGAGCTTTTTTTTTTTTTTTTTTTTTTTGCACAGCGCAGTTTGGTTTTGGGGTTGCGCGTCGCCCGCAAGGAGATACGAAAGAAAAAGAAAAACGGAGAAGCCCGCGCCTTTGCAAAGCGCACATAATGAAGGCATCCTGCCCTCGCCTCCTCCTCGCACATTGGAAAGAGAAGCGAGAAGCCCTCGAAATGAACGCACTTTTCTATCCTGGTACACCGAGGTCGCGAATGCATGGGCAGCGTGGGCAAACAAAACAACTTGCGAAAGGCGGGAAAAAAAAAAAACAAAGAAAAACACGGAGAGGAGCATTTTTCTTTTTTTTGTGCATCGCAGTTTGGTTTTGGAGTCGCGCGGCGCCGCGCACAAAGAGATAAGAAGTTAAGTCGATTTTTCGGGATAAAAGGTCCGTTCATTATGGGAGTAAATACGGACGCAAAAACTTTACTTCGCGTAATGAACGCCCCCCCCCACTTTGCATCGATTTTTCGGAAAAAAAAAGTGCGTTCATTCTGCGAGTAAATACGGTAACTAAAATTTAAGAGGCAAACAGAAATGGAATCAATCAGTGCAGCAAGTGTTCGCCCAAAGAAATCGGCACTTCTGGCTTGCCTGGAGAGTGTAGTTCGGACTACTGCAACATCTCCTCCATGGAAGCCAAACTGGGCGATAGAAAAAGGTGTGTTAACTTTCAATCTGCAAGCTGAAAAAGTTAGCACATAGCAAAGCTGAAAAGTTAGCAAGCTGAAAAGTTAGCAAGCTGAAAAGTTAGCAAGCTGAAAAGTTAGCAAGCTGAAAAGTTAGCAAGCTGAAAAGTTAGCAAGCTGAAAAGTTAGCAAGCTGAAAAGTTAGCAAGCTGAAAATTTATTAAAGTTAGGCTGCTCCATCAGTTCCACATAAGACAAAGCGAGAACCTGGTTTATTCGATCATCCTTTTATTTGTGAAAGGTGCCACTGTTATTGTTGTTTCCCGTCACATAAAACGTCTGGTTCCAAGTAGTAATGCAACTCTAGGGTAGGCAATTTTTAGGTGGTACGCTATCTCTCGAGACATTATGGTATAAATCCTTGTCTCAAAGTCTTTGAAGATGAAGAAGAATTTGAGATAAGTTCTCAGATAAGTGATATACTGAAATGCTTGCCATATTAGCTGCACATTCTGGAAATCAGACCTGAACTCAAACAATACCATCAATTGTCCAAATGACACCATTTTTATTGGGAATGAGAGCATTCCAAATTGTTCAATTCCCATATTAAAACAAAAATTGAAAAATTAAAAATATTGTTGACTTCTGTTTTAGTATCCAACGTAAGGAAGGTAACACAGAGAAGGGGACGGACATTGTTGTCTGTTCCCTTCTCTGTATTACCTTCCTTATGGTGGATAGGATTACAAACATGGTCGTTTGTACCTAATTCTATTTCAGCTTTGCATTTATTTAAACTTCGCTAACAATCTGGGCCCACTAGGACCTCCAATGTCTGCCTCTGTTCTCCGGCGTTTCATCCACACGATTATGGGGGATCTTTTCCTCTAGATTTATCGCATCAACTTTATGGTCTGGTCGCGATTGCCGCACGCTTTCTCTACGCGTTACTTACTGTGTGCCCCTGTCTTCTCGCTCTGGGCTGCCCGTGTCGAGTTCTCTCCTCATTGGCGTTGCTCCCATTGTGTGCAGATTGACGGGAGCGTGGACATCCCCGTGGCGGTAGTGCGAGACCTGTCCCTCAAGACGGACTTTTTCCGGCGGGACATAGAGTTCTTTGCCCTGGTGGAGGAGCGCCTGACCGGGCGCAAGTACAACTCCACCTCGTACCTCACGCTGCACGACAAGGACGTCAAGGTCGAGCTGGTCAAGACCTCGGAGACCTTCAAGCCGGGCCTCAAGTACACCTGCTTCGTGAGTGCCCTCCGACCTCCTCGGCCGCTTGAACGCCCCGTATCGTGCGGTTTCCATACCCCTTTCTCGTGCCTCGTCGAATGTTTTAACGACAATTTTGAGAATACCGTAACGTTCCACATGCTGGAGACACGATCGTCGGCTCGAACAAACTTTGCAAATTCGAATTAAGTTTTTGGGATGGGCGGAAAAACTTTACTTTACACGCTCTGACGTGAAGCTGCGTCGAAGATTGTGTCCGATCTGTGCGTCTTCGTGCTTCCTCCTCGTTTGCTTCTGACACGCGCCGTCCCTCGGCCGTTGCAGTAATTCAATCCCCACCCCTGCCCTCTTTGATCGGGATGAGCATCGTTTCGACGTGTGGTCGTGTATCGCTGCAGCCTTATGCACGTTAAAAACCCCAGGCCAGCAGTCGTACTACCCCAAAGGCAGACCGACCCTATGCTGTCTGAACACTAAGGTCTAATTTTCTTCTTTTTGCTCTTGGAAGAAGTGTTCTTGTGGGAAGGTTACAGGATTACGTAATCATAGGCTACTTGAGGTTATTTTTCGTGGTCTCGCAACGTCCTTATACGTGGTTGTGCTGCATCGCATTGTCTCGTGACCCACAGTGGTCGTTCAAGGGTCTATTGACGATGCAAGAAGCAGCAGAAGGAAGACACCATCCTCTCGGCTCCAGAATAACTTAGTGTATCGTAATTCCATGGATCAAGTCAGGAGACATATTATGTGCGGAGTATCTCCGGAGCTCAGAAACGCTCATAAACACCCAGCGAAGCTCGAAATGCGCTGCGCAATCTGTGTCTGTCAACTTTATCCGCAGCATTTTTAGTGTTTTTTTAGGATAGCGTTGTTAGGCGTTGTTTTGGGATATCATTACTGGGTATTGTGATTAGGTACTGTTCTCAGGTATTGTTATTGGGCATTGCTATTCAGTATTATTAATGAGTATTGTTTTTGAGCATTGTTATTCCATATCATTAATTAGTGTTGTTATTCGGTGTTACTGGATAGTATTCTTGGATATTGTTATTAGGTACCATTGTCAGGTATTGTTTTTGGATATCATTATTTTATAATGTTATTAGGTATAATTTTCAGGTATTGTTATTGGACATACTATAATATTATTAATTTGTATTGTTATTAGGTATTGCTAGCAGGTCTTATTATTATTAGTACATATTGTTATTAGGTACCATTGTCAGGTTTTTTTGTGTATCATTGGGTATTATTACATTTCCTTTTTGGATATAGTTATTGGGCATTGTTATCTAGTATAATTAAATGTTATTGTTATTGGGTATTGTTAAGTAATATTATTGGGTATGGTTAGGTACCATTGTCAATTATTGCTTTTGGGCGTTGTTATTACATATAATTCTGGGACATTGTTATTGTACATTGATATTCAGTGTCATTATTGAGTATTGTTATTGGGTACTGTTACCGGGTGTTATTGTTGGCTATCATTATTAGATATAATTTTTAGAAATTGTTTTTGGGTGTCGTTACTGGGTATCATTATCAGAACCTGGAAATGGTCGATTAAACCTTCCTGTCCTTCTAGAGCCCTCTCTTTGATTCTGTGGCTGCTTGTCCCGCGTGCAGCTGAAGGTGGCCTACCAGGACGACACGCCGGTGCACGACGCGGTGAACCAGCTGACGCTGTACCAGGGCTTCAACTTTAACGAGGACCTCTGGAAGACCAGTCGCCACTGGGTGCCCGCCAACGGGGTGGTGCGCCTTGAGCTCTTCCCGCCCAACGACAACGCCACCGTCGTGCTGGGCCTGAGGGCGGAGTTCCGGGGCCAGACGCACTACCTGGAAGGGATCTACCCTGCGCGCTCCCCGACCAGGAGCTTCCTCCAGGCCTGGGTCACGACCGAAGACCCCATGGTGACTGCCCCTCGCTAAAGTCTGACCGCGGTCGCTAACGGGACTGGAACAGCGGTGAAGTGTTTCGGTCGTCCGGGTCTTTGGCGCAAACTTCCCTTCTTTGATGACGCTTCGGCGTCCTTTGAGCCTCGAACGTGCACACGCAGCCCAAGCACGGCAGAAGACAATGAGCGTGTGCTGCGGGCTGTGCGTCTGAAACGGACGCCTTACCATTCTCGTCGTGCCAACGACTACAGTTGTCTGGCTCTTCATGCTTTCAACAGCAGAACCTTTTGTGCGCCGGTTTAGTTGGTGTAGTTGAGAAAAAAAAAAAAAAGCAAGTTTGAGAAAGTAGCTTTTTTATTGCTACATCAAACTCTACCTATCTGCAAAATCTTGTCACTCTAGTGTGGGTTTGGTAAATGTAAAAAAAAACAACAAAAACGCTTAAAAAAAATCTTGATCTTCCATGAACCTCCATTAGGAAGGAGCACAGTGATATGATTGCTGCGCCAAACTGTGCCAAAGGGCTTACCCCGCTACATCCTGCTACATTTTGCCAAAATCTGAGGAATTTGCAACAACATTGTGCTAAAAATTAATTGTACTCTACCGATCCTTGAAATATTAAGGTTCGGGCCCTACAGCACGACCGAATACCACGGTGCAGCTCGTGCGAATTTTGGGGACTTCCGATTATCGCCTTAAACAAAGTACTATTTGATTTGACCTCTATCAGACACTGATGGTACTGAGAAGCTTTGCAATATTTCTCGTGTTCATGGTCTGTTTTGGTGGGTTAGCGAGCGTCGTTGGGTGCACTTCCCACCGTGCACTGGTGTACTGCAGTGAAGCGACAACAGCGGAAAAAGCATTGCGATTGTGCATATTTTGCTTCGCCGCAGTGCACCCGCGTACGATGGAAAAACTCTCCAAAGTGGGACGTCGCAATTGCGAGCGTTAAGTGTATAAAAAAAAATTTAAAAATATTGAGCGATGATTACACAACGTGATGCATTTGGACAGCAGCAGCAAGGTCGTGATGCGTTTTCTCGCTAAATTTAGCGGGAAAAGTGAATTGGTGCATAGTCACGTGACGGCAATTTTTCTGCTAAATTTAGCGGGGAACCTGAATTTGTCTGTAGGTCCTGTGATGTCAGGACATAAATTTTTCTACCAGATTTAGCGGGAAAACTGAATTGGGCATTGGTCACGTGACTTGAATTGGTGCATAGATCATGTGACATCAATTTTCCTGCCAAATTTAGCGGAGAAACTTTTCATTTATGCTCACACCGCCGTGAAAACAAGGAACGGGCCACTTACACTGCCGCTGTAAAGTGAAGGGAGCTTGGTGAGTGCTGGGTTAACAACTCTACCTTGCAGTAAACATTTCTAAATAAAACTGTAGCTATTATAAATAATAAATTGCAATATTCTGACAATATATTTTTAAAATTTGGGATTTAGGAGGGATACTTGGATATTGCTAGATGGATTGCTCCATAGATTTTCATGATAACTCTCTTGTTTATCTATCACCTTTATATATGTTCCATTTGTTTGATAGAAATCGCAGTTTTATTACTTAAGTGGAATATACTATTTGGCTTACCTTTGATTCGGTGCCTAAAATAACTATTCGCAGCAGTTCATACCGTCCTTCGTCAGTCAGGATCTTATTGCCATGCCTGGTACTTTATGCACAACTGAACAACTCGCTTTGTCATTCAGGGAATCAAACCTTCTGTGCAATCGACACTAACAGAAGGTTGCACAGAAGTGTGTGTGAAAGGGGGGGGGGGGGGGGGTGGTCAAAGGAAACACACAACACTACAGTCAAAGCTCGTTATAACAGACCTTGATTTTGACCAAGATTTCGGTCTATTGTATGAGGAGTATGTTGTATGCAGATATGAAGTTGAGTCAACAGTATGTAGAGGAAAACCAACCGAACTTCACAAATCGATATGTTATATCAAAATGTCTGTTGTAACCAGGCCTGTTGTAACCAGACATGATATTCCCACTGGTATGAATAAAAACATAAGGTGTACTTGTGCTCCAAAAGTTCTTTTTGCTGCTCCGAAATGGAATTTTGACTGCTCCAAAAGGTGCTTAAAAATGACCCTGACCAACTGCATCACTGTAAGTGGGAGTTCGGTCCATCAAGCAGTTGCTTCAAAGTAAAATTTTGTGCCAACAAATAGACTGATCTGTGTACCTTGCATTGATCAATGTGGGAATTTAATTTGCACAATTTTTTGTTTCCTGCTGCAAAGAAGCTGCAAGAACAAATTTTCTACATCATAATACATTTCACAGTAAGCAGAATTTTGGCATAGTCTCTTCATTTCATTTATTTTATTCATTTATTTCACCTTAAGGGCCCGGTTAGGGCATTACGTAGGGGAGGGGGGGGGGGGGGGGAGGGATGTACATGTATATACAATCCAGACACAAAAACATGGATTAATCATTTCATTTTCCTGTCTTGTGCATTGTATGACTTTATTAGGTTGTTCCACCCTGCTTGAACTTTTTTACTCCCCCCAGATTGGCGATCTGGTGGAAGTGGAGGTGAATTCCACACAGCCTCTGGATCATCTGGTCTACGAGGTGGGTACATGGATGCATGCAACCACACTTTGTCATCTGCTTACAAATGGTTTTAATTAAAAACGTGAAAAGGTTGCGGCCAAATAATGCCTGGGTATTTATAAACAAACGCGGTCAAAAGTGGACGCGATGACCTTTGTCACACATGTTCTTTCCCAGTGGGTTGATCAACTCAAGGCTGCTTAGTTTCATTCAGGCCATCGGGCCTTGGAAACTCAGAACTTGATGTTGATTGGACTTTTGAGTAGGCCCATGTTTGCTCCCTCCACTTGTAGCAACCAAGTGGGAGATACTACATTTAGGTCAGAAATGGAATGCAACCTTTGTAGTGTCTTTCAACGTTTCTAGGGAAATATTGTAAGCAGTTTCTTCTTACATTTTTTTCGAGATATTGTATTTTAAAGGAGTGGCAGTGAATTAGCATGTTTTGTCATTGTCCACTGACTTCTTGAGAGAATTTCTATAGTCGGCGCCAGGTTAAGAGTTTGGGGGAACATCCCCTTACCCTTTTCACTTTAGCAGAGCAAACACTGCAAAGTAGGCGATCTGCTCTCCAGCGTTCACTCTGCTAGGGCAGAAAGGGGTGAGAGGAGCTTCCCCTGAACTCTTTACGTGTCACTGACTTTGTATGCCCAGATAACTTTGTGTAGAGATTTTTTTTTTTTTGATAATATGAAGCATGTGTTGATGTCTCTGTACCCAATTTTACTGTGGAAATTTCCCATGAAAGTATTGTAAACTTGGCTTCCATGACAACTGGTCATGTGTGAATTTCTATAGCTATTCTTATGTTTCAAATAATTTTGTCAGCAATGAATCAGCTTGCCTGTATCTTTTCTGTTATTCCCATCATTTAAGGTTTCAAAAGCGAAAGCCTGATTATGGACCGCAAGTTCATTATTGTTAATGAGATCTGCATTGTCATATGAGGTTTGCACTAAAGCAAAAAAAAAAAAGAGAAGCAATTTGAAAGTCAATGCTACTTTGCTCTGAAATGACATGTTTTTAACAATATTTTGGTGCTTGTTTTTTGTGTATTCTCAAGGACAACAGTGCAGTTGGATGTAATACAGTTGAATCTCGTTAATTCAAACCCTCTTAATTCAAACTTGTGGATAAATCAAACTAACATACAGGTCCCATCCTATGCACCTCTATGAGAGGAAACTCCCGGTAATTTAAACTTTGCTTTATTCAAACAAATTTTCGGCCCCCTCGAGTTCGAATTATTGAGATTTGACCGTATCTGCCTCAGAAAAGGATGTATCATAACCTAAAACATTCTGGTCTCAACGAATTAGTGTGTGCTGGTAATGTCATAAGAAAACTGAAAGCAACCAAAAAGACGAGAACAGAACAAAACAGCAAGCCCACTTGCCTCTATTTGCACCCAACTTTCAATGAAATTTGGCTGAGAGCTACTCCTGTGCGCTGATACCGGTAAAGGCAGAGAGTCATAGGATATCTTTTTTGAAATTGGTGCATAATATTCACCAATTGAATTGGTGTACGACTATGCATCAGTTCCCACAATCCAACAGTCCACTAATGTGGCGGGAAAGGTCATCAGTCATATAACGTAATGTAATGCCGAAGTTTGCCAGGTCCAGGTCGTAAACCGATTCTGCATCAAAGTGGAAAGCCCATTTTCCTGGACTCACATGCTTCTGTCCGGTGGGTGCAGGTGATGGGCCGAGGGGACATCGTGTTTGCCCAGACCCTCCCTGCTTCCGGGGTGCGCACATACCGCTTCAGCTTCTCGACCAGCTTCCGCATGGCCCCCCGGGCACGAGTTCTCGTCTACTACGTACGCAAAGATGGGGAGGTGGTGGCAGATGCAGTCAACTTCGACTTGGGCGGCATCCTCAGGACTCCGGTGAGAAGTGGCTTTGTCCTTCGCCACACTAGTCTTTGCCATCATGTCCATTGCTACCTTGTCATTTGCCAAACTGCCTTTTGCCACCCTATCTTCCCACCCTGTTTCTTGTCACCCTGTCCTTTGCCACCTCATCTCCTGTCACCCAGTTCTATGCCACCTTGTCCCCTGCCACCCTGTCTTTTGCTACACCGTCCTTTGCCACCCTGTCCTTGGCCAGGCCATCCTTTGTTACTCCAATCCTTGTCATGTATCCTCCTTTGCCACCCTGTCCTTTGCCACCTCTCCTTTGTCGCTCTGTCTTTTGCCGCTCTGTCTTTTGCCGCTCTGTCTTTTGCTGTTCTGTCTTTTGCTGTTCTGTCTTTTGCCACTGTCTTTTGCCACTCTGTCTTTTGGCACTCTGTCTTTTGCCACTCTGTCTTTTGCCACTCTGTCTTTTGCCACTCTGTATTTTGCCACTCTGTCTTTTGCCACTCTGTCTTTTGCCACTCTGTCTTTTGCCACTCTGTCTTTTGCCACTCTGTCATTTTGCCACTCTGTCTTTGCCACTACTGTCTTTTGCCACTCTGTCTTTTGCCACTCTGTATTTTTGCACCTCTGTCTTTTGCCACTCTGTCTTTTGCCACTCTGGCTTTGCCACTCTGTCTTTTGCACTCTGTCTTTTGCCACTCGGTCTTTTGCCACTCTGTATTTTGCCACTCTGTATTTTGCCACTCTGTATTTTGCCACTCTGTCTTTTGCCACTCTGTCTTTTGCCACTCTGTCTTTTGCCACTCTGTCTTTTGCCACTCTGTCTTTTGCCACTCTGTCTTTTGCCACTCTGTCTTTTGCCACTCTGTCTTTTGCCACTCTGTCTTTTGCCACTCTGTCTTTTGCCACTCTGTCTTTTGCCACTCTGTCTTTTGCCACTCTGTCTTTTGCCACTCTGTCTTTTGCCACTCTGTCTTTTGCCACCCTGTCTTTTGCCACCCTGTCTTTTGCCACCCTGTCTTTTGCCACCCTGTCTTTTGCCACCCTGTCTTTTGCCACCCTGTCTTTTGCCACCCTGTCTTTTGCCACCCTGTCTTTTGCCACCCTGTCTTTTGCCACCCTGTCTTTTGCCACCCTGTGTTTTGCCACCCTGTGTTTTGCCACCCTGTGTTTTGCCACCCTGTCTTTTGCCACCCTGTCTTTTGCCACCCTGTCTTTTGCCACCCTGTCCTCTGCTACTTAATTTTTTTGCCTCACTGTCTTTGGCCAGCTCATACGTTGTCACCCTGTGTTTTGCCACCATGTGTTTTGCCACCCTGTCCTCTGCCACCCTGTCCTCTGCTACTTAATTTTTTTGCCTCACTGTCTTTGGCCAGCCCATACGTTGCCACCTCAATATTTGTTGCTTTGCAACCTCTCCACCCTGTCCTTTGCCACCCTGTCCTTTGCTACACCATCCTTTGCCACACTGTGCTTGTCCATCTCATCCTTCGCCATTCCAATATTTGTTGCCCTGTATCCTCTCCCACCCTGTTCTTTGCCACCCTGTTCTTTGCTACCCCACCCATCTCACCCCATCCTTTGCCGCCTTGTCCTTTGCCACCCCAACCTTTGCCACCCTGTCCCTTGCCGCAGTGTTTTTTGCTGTCCCGTTCTTTGCCGCTCTGTTCTTTCCCAACCTGTCTTTTGCTAACCCATCCATTGCCAGCCCATTATGTGTAGGGTTCCGCGTTTTCGGTTTCTATTTTTTCAAACTTCGGCATACTTTTTTCGGTGTTTATATTAAAATTCAATTTTCGGTTTTTTTCGGCGTATATTTATGCCCACACAAGCTTATCGGCTTTTTTCGGTGAATATAAAATAAACACCAACGGACACCAGATCAGATTATTCTTGTACCTCTAATATTTGTGATCACTCAAAGAATAACGGCACAGATACATTGAAAAAGGAAGGGACACTTTATTTGGGCAAATGTGTGCAACTGTAAAAGAAACAAGAAAAAACACACAAGTACAAACAAGTCAGATATGAAGCCTATGCCCAAAATCATGGAACTTCACCTTCTGTATATCAGGATTATGTGATCTTATTATAGTACACACACACATGTACTTTCCCAGGTTCTCCTTGTTGATCCGCACCCTTTCTTTCCTGTTAATATGACACTGAGCTTCGAGAATGCCCTCTCAACGCTAACACTGGACATGGCAGGCCGAGGAGATGAAGCGCTGCCTGAGCCAAAATCGGCCACTCAACCAATTGTGACCCCCGAAAAAGACACGGTGTGACGTTTTGAAGCACAACACAACATGCAGAGCTTGCATCAAGTCAGTCCTCCTTACAACGAGTTTGAAAACACGCTCGTACATGGCGAAGTCATGGGGCATTTCGGACTTCACATTCCGATTGATGATGCGCACATTAAACCAAAACGTCGTGATGGCACCCGTGTATCGCATACATTCGGACACGTTTCGATAGACACTGTCGTTCCACTTTTTTGACACGGCTCTGCGGTACGACTGGAAGGTCAAAGTGACCTTTTCCGTTTAAAACTGAATTTTAGAAAATAGATTCGACATACTTTTATCGGTTTTTATTGGTTTAAATCGAAAATGCCGAACCTAAAAACTGACCTTTTTCGGTTAAAACCGAATTTCCGAAAATGAATTCGGCATACTTTTATCAGTTTTTATCGGTTTAAACCGAAAAATCCGAACCCTAATTATGTACCATGAATGAGCAAGAAGACCACGGCAAACCATCCCTCAAGAGCGTATCCCTCCTGCCCGTTACAGGTGCAGGTGCAGAGCAACCTGGCAGAGACCAAGCCCGGAGGACAGGTGGACATCCTGGTGTCTACCCGACCCAATGCCTACGTGGGGCTCCTGGGGGTCGACCAGAGTGTGCTGCTCCTCAAGAAGGGCAATGACCTCAGCCAGGAGCAGGTACCTCAGGATGGCTCAATATCGCTTAGTCACCCTTGTCATTGCATGCATTAGGTAAGCGTGGGTGTGCCTAGAGCAGTGGTTCTCAAATTGGGGTCTGTGGACCCTTTGGGTTCCATGAAGGCCTTCTTGGGGTCCGTGAAGCCCTCAACTGTCGGTCAAGCTGAGCAATAAAACTTTATTTTTAGTCATCCTGACTATTCCACAAACTAGACCAGAGCATGTGCGTTGAGAGAGTAGGGTCGATTATTCTTCATTTCAGCTTCAGAGCTGATTTTCGCACAATGGGTCTCAACAACTAGCATAGAGTAACGGCACTCCAGTCATTTTGTTGCTTAAAATCATCATTTTTAGTTACTGCAAACAACTTTATTTTCACGGGCTCTGTTTTGTGGAGTATGGGTTTCGGAAATATTTTGCAGGCACTGAATTTCGCAACTTCGCAATCTCAACAGCCAGGCTATGCCAGTTTATCCTGTATAAGAAAACGTTTACCTGGGTTTGTGCTATTTTAAGCCGGATTCGATTTGAGTATGAAGGTGCGTATAGATTAGAGAACAGTTTTGATCACTTCTTTCTGCATGATTCTTCGCCTCCATCACAGTGCTTAGTGTAAACAATGTTGGTTAGGTAAACAAGCGTTGTGCTTGACACTCAATGTTTCTATCAAAGGTAGACTGAAAGGTCTTGCTTTACGAATTCCGTGCCATTTCGAAATTATGATTGCTTTTAGCTCAGTTATGTTGTCATCGTCATACCTCGGCAAACCTCACTCAGGAGGGCCCTCACTCACCCTCATCTTCACAGGTGAGGTGAGGGGGAGTGAGTTTCTGAACCAGGAAAATTCATGAGTGTGAGGGTGAGTGAGGACCGTGAGGGTGGTGAGTACGTGAGGGGCGTGAGTGGCGTGAGGGTCATGAGGGCAGTGAGTGCGTGAAGGGTGGGAGGGCTGTGAGGGCGGTGAGTGCGTGAGGCCCCCTTCATACTGAGCAACTTTCTCAGCAATTTTGGTGTTGCTGGTGGGTTGTTCCCTAGCTTTCCCTAGATCGACACGAATTGCTGAGATCGGGTCCGGCTCGAAACAAGCGAGCAACTGGGAGCAATTTGAAGACGTTTGAAGCGGCTGCATCCAATCAGGGACGCGATATTTTCACGTGATACCTTGTGCCGATGATGATGACAACAAAAAACTTGGTTCTCGTTTGAAATTGATCGTTTTTTGGAAATAAACTGTTTCAGAAAGATGCATTAGTATTGTCAACGAGATTTAAATGCATAAAAACATGTTTATAGCGCGTAATTGTGTGTCTAAATAGTAGGGGTGTGCGAATACTCGAATATTCGAATCGAATAGCAAGTTCCCGAATAATTCGATTCGCGAATTGAATTCCTGGTATTCGGTCACTTGAATATTCAATATATTCGGCCTAAGACGCGTGGTCGCCGCGGAGCTGACAAAAGAGCCGTTTTTTTCTCCCGATGTAAGCGCCGTGATGTTAGACAGACCATGTGAGAAACACCTCTTGGTCCTGCCATTCCACAAAAATCTAATGCACATGTTAGAAAAAAGAAAAGTTACGAACGCCACAAACTTTATAGCATGCAGATTTACTCATGATTGTGACACAATCTAACCTTGCATAACCGAAACATCCCGTTTGCGCCGCTTCCAGAGAGGAATGTTTGGGAGGCTGGAATTCCACGTTATGCCCTTATTCTTTTCACGAGTAAAGCCCCTCGTTTCAAATTGAACCGCCGATGTAGAACACACTTGCCACACGCACAGAAATCGGCGACTGCACAATCACAAAAAGAAAACCACGTTATCCACGCCGATGAAACCAGCCCAGTTGTCGTAGTCGGAACCGCAAGCCACAAATTCTGATTCGAAACGGAACGGAAAAATAGTGTGCCTATATTTGAGTGTCTCCAACCATTCGATAGCCGTGTTTGAATTACAAACTGCGAGAAGGTGACGGACGAAAAGACGAAGACGTCGATTGGGCAGGCGCACTGATCTCCAATAGAGACCAGTGGGCAGGCGTCGTCGCTCCTCCGTTTGCTCGCCTTCTTTCCACGCGACAACACAACACATGCGCACTTACGACAAATCTGTGCAGGAGCTGTCTCCGTGGTTTCAGTTTCGCTTGCTTCCTCTTTTAAATCTAGGCTCTTTAGAGCAGGATAGATGGACGGAGGAACGGACGCATAGCGGCAGTTGGATGGTGACTTGCGCCACCTAACCACATGTTGTGGTTAGGTGTCGATGATGATGACAAAAATCGGGTTTCGTAAAATCGAGGTTCAACTGTACTACTTCAGATTATATTGTTTAAGTGTATTTACTCAGATTTAACAGCTATCTGTTTATTTATATAAAATAAAGTCCTGGGTGCCCTTTTTCTCCCTTAAAATTTAGACCAAATATTGCAAAATGCCCCCTTTTCTGAGATATATAAAAACATAAAAAGACATGTCGCGGTGTTAGGTCATGCTTTTAACGAGAAAAAAAGGCACGCGTGGCTGTAACTTTGGGTTTTTTGCGACGCTTAAGGTAGATAGATTGTTTGCGCCATAAAATTGGATCTTTAGTGCCCAACGTCCATCAACAGCTGTTTTTTTTTTCTTTTCACCAGAACTTTTATACATTTGAGCCTTTGTTCTGTACAAGATACATACTCTGCACCAGGCACATACTCTGCACATACAATAATATCATTCGCAGCACACTTTGAAAAATTCCTACAAATAAAATCACTATTCAATATTTGATTCAATATTTGGCTTTTTTTTCTTAATTCGATTTGGTATTCGATTCAATAACTACTATTTGGTATTCACACACCCCTACTAAATGGTGCAAGAAAAATAAAATTTTATGATGATGATGGCAAATTGCAGCAATTGGTTGCTGCCCGTGAACGCGGGCGGCCCGTGTTGCTGATGTTGCGACGTCAAGTTTCTGGGCGAAATTGCCCCGTCTGAAACGGGCCTGAGTGGCGTGAGGGCCATGAGTGCGTGAGGGGCGTGAGGGCTATGAGTATGTGAGGGCCGTGAGGGCGGTGAGTGCGTGAGAGGCGTGAAGGCCATGAGTGAGTGAGGAGCGTGAGTGGCGCGAGGGCCATGAGTGCGTGAGGGGCGTGAGAAGTCTGAGTGCGTGAGGACAGTAAGTGCGTGAGGGGTATGAGTGCGTGAAGGCCTTGAGGTTCAGTGAGGGTGAGTGAGGGGCTTAGGTGAGTGTGGCTGTGAGGGTGAGGGTGAGTGAGAGCGACCTAAAATGCCGGCCTCTGGTCATCATATATATTGTGCGAGGTATTTTGTAAACTATATTTCACAATATATGTGACGACGAGGTGCCCATTCTATGATTTTATGCACTGTAATTAATTCTTCAGTTCAAGAGCACAACTACGAGTCAACTTTTAATACTGTGACACAAAGTTGTTCCAATCACTGGTATTTCAGGCGACCACCGCACTTCGTGACAACCTTTTGATGCAGGTAAATTATATGCGAGTGAGGTAAACGCATCAATCTGGAATCGTATAAACACGTTTTGTATGTTAATCTAAATTACCTTTTACTGTTGTGTCAAAATTAAATAGCAAAGTTTCGTATTTTTGTTTTCCAGAAAATAAAAGTGGATTGTTTGAGCGATAAAAAACTATATAGTTACTCGTTTCACGGCAGAAATACAGTGCAGTCCACTTATAACGATATTATTAAATGCGGAAAATCTGATCGTTATAACCGATTATCGTTGTATCCGGACTCACCCTGAAAACTGCCCAAAATAGTTCCCCCAAGCAGAAGGTTACTCACCAGTGTTCACTGAATCACACCATAGAAGAAGCGCTGCAATATAACAAAGTTTTATTCTAGGGTCATCAGCAAGCACGCAATGAAATGGTGTTAAACACTCTAAAAAAAATCCAAGATCTCCGCTTGCTTGTGCGGTTTCGGATCGTAAGAAACCACTGGTACAGGGCCTCCTCGACATCCTCGTACAAGGCTTCCCTAAGCCTTTTCCGCTGGTCGTCAAAGCCGCTTGTTCCAGCCTTCTTCATTACGACGTCCCCGGATTTCAGGATGGTCGATATTGTCGACTGAGAGTGCTCATACTTCCGGACGAGACTTCCGACCTTGAATCCTTGCCGCCAATCACGTAGGATTTGCTTTTTCTCCTCGAAGGAGATAGCTTTTCGCTTCGTCGGAGCCATCTTTCACGCCAGCGACGCAGAGAAGAGGAGGGCGGGGAGGGGTTACGAGGTTACGGGTATGATGATGATGATAGCGCCGAGGTTTTAAGGCCGCGCGCAGCGCCTACTCGCGGAGTATTCGGTCGGGGCCCATCGGCGATGATCGCGTCTGCCGATCTCGGTCGTTTCTTCGCGGAATTTCACAATTTTTATCTAATTTTCTGTTGAATTTTCGTAGTAAACACATTCTACGCGATCATTTATTGATCGTTATATCCAATATGCCGGGAAAAATGCATCGCTATATATGGTTTATTTTTACATAGAACCAATGGAAAAATTGATGCTTCTATAAAATCGATCGTTATAACCGATATATCGTTATAAGTGGTATCGTTATAAGTGGACTGCACTGTAGTGCCTATTTGAAAAACAGTGCGGAAAATATAATTTCAGTATAGCGGTTCAAATCGGTTTGAACCGGTTTGAACTATTATTTTTGCTCCCTGGAACTGAACCAAATGCCGTAAACCCGAACTCGAACTGAACCAAAAACATTTCGGTTCGACACTCTGGTTAAAATTAAACGTAACGAAACCAAATAAGTAGGATATTTAAAGAAAAATGTAACATTATTCAAACTGCCCGTTGAACTATTGGTAGGGGCTCGTGCTTCTGCTGCCCTCGCGCTCGTTCGGTGGGGGCATTCCTTCGAGTGGAGAAACGCCGAGTTCCCAAGCAGGTGATTTATAAAAATAGTAGATTGGGACTACATAGCCGTGACTTCCGAGTATGAAGTGCTCTATCCTCCGACGCAGGGTGGTAAGATGGTGTGCGAGTTCTTTTTCTTTCCCCACAGGTGATTGAGGAGCTGGAGTCGTTTGACAGCGGGAAGCAGGCCAGGGTCTGGCCACCCTGGTACAGGCGCCGCAGGAGGTCCCTCTGGTGGCCTGGCTCCACAACAGCCCACGACCTGTTCAAGGTGATGCTGCCCCTCGGTGCCCAAACTGTCTTTAGTACTGTGGTTCGTGTCTCTGACTGGTGTGTTTGCTCCATCCTCAAAAGATGTCCCTCGATATTTACATTTTTCTTTATTAATACTGCAGACTCGTCCGGGCCCAAGCTCGACTGAGTACATAGAAAAGATGCAGAAAAAAAGCCCATTAGGAACAATGATACGAGGCACCATGAAACAGTATATCGCCCGTGAAGAGATAAAGTTTGTTAGTTACGGAACGTTTCACGAGGGCACAACTCTCAAATTTACGATGCATGTTTAGATTTCCGTACTATAAACGAGTCATTTTTGGCAACTTGTTGCATGCGGTTATCATCTCGGGTGAAAAAGAAAATTTAAATGTATCGTTTTATGCGCGAAACTCTCCGACCACTTTTTCGTCGTTAAGACGGTTGCCACGACGACATCCAGGAAGTGTCACAACCGTCGTCTGCCGCGTCTCTGGCAATGGCACGGCAGCACAGGTGAATCTGGCAGACGCCTGTTCTGAGGCGGGTCAGACGGTGGGCAGAAATCGAAGCAGAGTCCAAGTGGAATGCCGCAACGATGACTCTTGCCTCCACTTGCCTTTTTCACCGGCATTTCTACGACCGACCACCACAACTGCCATGTCCGGCAGCATGACACGCCGGATTTTGCGATGCAATTAGTTGCCAGTTTGGGACCGCTTTCGATATATGGGAGGGATTAGGGTGGTAAATGCACCAGTCAAAGACTTGTTCCAGGTACCGTGCCCAGTGTTAAGAAGAGACATGGCCTAGAAAAATCAATTGTTGTGAAAAAACACTGATATTGAATGAATTGTGTTTGGGTTCACCGACATCTAAAGAATATTTCCAGAAAGTTTCATTCGTATCTGATGCAGATCTGGAAAGTTTGAACATGGTTTTCACCATTCCACGTCTTCAGTATAAGTTTTATTTTGGTCGATCTGTCGTTTCATAACAGGACTAAAAAAAAAAAGGATAATTTTTTTGTTTTTTTTTTACTGAAATTTAATAAGGAATGCACCCGTGGAATTTTTTTGTTTTTTTTACTCTCTGATTGTCCCTTGTAAAAGTATGTGGACATTTGTTTGGAGACACGGAAGCCCAGTAAGTTGCTTGATTTTGCAAAACAATGTTTTTAGAGAAATGAATTACTTTTGACGAAAATGTGTCCACAGGTGCACCCTGGGAGGCACTCCCTTGGAGGGTCTACTTTTTAAGTATTTGTGCCAGGTCAATGAAATTTTTAGGGTATGTTAACCGTCAAAACTTAGGAGGCTACACCAACTTTCAACCCAAAAGGTTTATTTTTTGACAAGTTACAGCCTTATTCGTTAAAAAAAATGTACATGTAGCAGTGCCAAAGGAAAAAAACTATCGTTTCAAAATATGAATAAAAAGGCACAATTTCTTTGTTGGGATATAACGCTGAATGACTAAACTAATCGGTAGTAGGCTTGAAATAATTTTTAAGGCCATATTTTCTGTAAAAATTATCTTTCAATAACGGTATGAATTTTTTATATTTTTTTCTTGTTTCACAAACGTCAACATTTTTGTGTGAACAAATAAAAATTTGCAAAAAGTAAGCGCATAGCCGAGTTCTCCAGTAAATTTCATGCCAAAAAAGCCATACATTAGACATGGGGGCGCTTAACTCATCGAACGATAGTTTTAGAGCTGTGAAAAAATGGTGAAAACATGAAGCTGAGAAAAACGGGTTTGAAAGTTCAAACAGTGTTTTACTTTAGACGGGGCTTGCCATTTCATCTAAAATGCTCCAGGGGCATATGTCACTCCTTCCTCTGCACGGTCCCTCTGTGCCTTGGCCACAGCTTCCATCTTCCTTTTTTTGTGGGACATCTTGGAGGACTCGAGCGCTTTCACTTGGGCCTTCGCAACCTTGATCTTGGTGGCCCTCTCTCCGTACGATGCTTGGTAGCTCCCTGGCTGGATGCCCATTTCCAACAGAGCTTCCTCAATCCCTCGAGGCCCTAGGTTGAACTCAAGGACTGCAAGGGCCACGGCACACTCCACAGCCTTGAGGGAGGCGAACTCCACCTTGGGGCACCTCTTCCACACTAAGGGATTGAAGCTCTCATTGTTGTTTTGAGTCTTCATCCGGGAACACCTCTCCAGCAGATCCCTTTGTGACAGGCGGTTGTACAAGGGTACCATCTCCCTTGCAATTTCATTGGAGAAGGCTGGCTTGTGTGGCCGGAACGCAGGTGGTTCTCCTGCTGCCTCGAGGGCCTTGCTCCGATTATAGTGGCACCAGGAGTCCGTGCCAGTGGGACAACCTACATGCCTTGGCTCCTCGTCAGTGGAGTAGGAGTGCAAAAGGCTTGCAAACACTCCTCGCTGCATGGCTGTAACGTCGGGTGCATTGTCCTTTAGTGAACAGGCATAGTAGTTGGTAAGCTGCTTCATCTTCAGGTTTGTCAGCTTCCCTTTCCCGCCTAGTCCCTTCTTTGCCTTCTTCAGGGCTTCTAGACCTGCATACATACGCTTCGCAACATGGTTGACGCAGTCCTCTTTGTTGATTTCCTTGTTGTAGAGCTCAAGGCCAGCTACCTTGGAGAAAGCCTTGCTGTCGCCATCACACAGCATGGTGGTGTACTGCATACCGTGTTTTTCAACTGAACGGCCAAAAATAACAGTGGCTGCCTCCACTTCCATGGCACCGGCAGACCCATTGAAGTTCTTCTGGCAGTTGGGTCGGTGGTCTTCCATCCATTCCGTGTACCCCTCTGTGCCTGGCTTTGGTCCCTGAGTGCACAGCTGGCAGTAGTTGCTGTGGATGCTGTAGTCCAGCACGAGACCACTCTCAAGCTCAATCGCGACACCAACACCGAAGTGGGACGTGTGGCCGCGTTTATGCCAGGTGCCGTCGTACGTGACGCACACGTCTAGGAGTTCCCCCTCTTTGGCGTTCTCCCTTTTTCGCACCGACTGCGCAGCGGTCCTCATCACATTGCCGGCGGCCGCTGTGGCTGCATCGTGTACCTTCGCGGCAACTTTCTGGGACGTCTCCAAACAGATCGGCGGCGGCATGTTCATCCCGGTAAAAAGATGAGTTAATTTTGTGAAGCTCACGCCACAGTCGCGTGACGAGAGACCGATGCGCGCTGCGAGATCGTTCTGTCGCGTGTCACCAATATTCACAGAGTGTGGAGCTCTCGCGACTTCTCCACAAGTTGGGCACGAGACAACAAACGCAAGGAGGACGCCCTTCCCGGTCTCGGACAGTTTGAGAGAAGATCCTGCGCACTCGGGGCACAGCAAAGCACTCACTAAAGCTTCGATGCAGGACACGCCAAGCAAGCGGTAGCCGTCGAGCTCTTCGCCTTCGGTTAGGCCTAGCTGCTTCTCGGGATCGTCGGGCTCGTTCGGCTCGGAATATTTTGCGGGCGCCTTTCGTTGCATCATCGCAATCTTCCGCTCGATTGCAGTGAGGTCATCTTCACTTCAGATTTCGGTCACCGGCAAAGACGATGCGGACGCCGATGGTTCCGGGTGACGTTCGGCGGGAGGCAGCGAAGCGATGGGCGATTCCAAGGCACTCGGCGACGGCGGAGCGCTTGGAATTGGCGAAGATGCGCTCCCGTCGTCTTCCTTGGGAGGTCGTCCGCTCCCTCTTCGCTTCGAAAACCGCTTGCGGCCACCGAACTTGAACGGCGAAGGCTTGCTACGGAAAGTCGCCGGCATCGTAGCGATAGAAAGTCGAAGAACGGTCAAGGGCGCGTAGAGCAGCTAGCAAACGAAACAACGACTGACAGAAATTGCGCGCTAGCAGACGATTATGACGTCACGTGGCTCGTCCTAGCGAATCAGAGCTCTTGTTTCGCCAGCTTGACCAATAAGAGCGTGCTCAGCTATGTTTTCTACGGGGTTTTACGGTTTGTGAGCATGATATCGCGAACAATGCTGCGAACAAAACGAAAGAGGGCGAGACGCTCATTCCAACGAGGGGGGCCTGTCCATGCTAGTCCTAAGAAACGCGGAGGGAGCGCGCTTTGAAAATAGCACATTTTCGTAATCGGCCGCGTCGTCGGCGCATACGTGCGGCCGCCAGCTCGTCGAAAATAATTTATTTCGGAGTAAATACTTTCCTTACAGGAATAAAATTTTTGGACAGCATTCTTTATGAGTTGTAAAAGCTGGTCAGCCTATTTTCCAAAAACGTGACTTTTTTGAAAAAATCGCGATTCCTAGGCCGTGCCTCCCCTTAACCTGGCGGTTAAAAAGGTGACCCTCCTGGGCAGTGTCCGCCCTTAACAATGCCAATACGAACCAGCTGAAATGATGTGTGCTTGCTTATGGTGTCCAGGGATGTTTTTCCTAATGGCACTTGAATTCTCTGCACTCAGGATTCCGGCATGGTCGTGCTCACCAACGGCCTCGTGTACGAGTCGGACGATGGCCGTGAGTGATCGACTCCGCTTTCAATGAATCCTTTAATTTTCTCCTCTTTTGTAGTACCGAAGTTTTGAAAAGATGCTCGAGGAAGAATAGCATAATTAGGTGAGCAACAAACATTCGACTTGAGGTGCACCAAACAATTGGTAGCAGTCTAGCAAAAGAAAAAAAATTGATGAGCCTTGCTGATAAGATTAGGGTTAGTAGCGTGTACTGTGCAAGTGAAAAGGGTTTTTAAACTTATTCGGTAATGTCTCAAAGTATCTCATTAAAGGGCAACTCCGGCCAATATATTTGAATTTGGGATTACGACTGTTTTCATCTCAGTCAGTGTCCCTGAATCGCAAGGTATCAATTTTTTTTTCGGCAAAACCAAAACTGTCTGCTAGAGAGGGATGGCAACACTGATCATCAGCTGTATGGCCGCGACGTGACGTCACGGTAGTGCTGCGGTACGCTTCGCCCAGTGTTGCTTGACAAAGAACTAACCCGCTTGCCACCTGGGGCCTTAATCTGGACATTTGGCGAGAAAGCCGGCGAGAAATCTGGCGTCCGTGATTGGCCGACGCCGCACTTGACCTTGGCGCCGGCCAATCATAGCCACCAGATTTCTCGCCGACTTTTCCGCCAAGTGTCCAGATTAGGGCACCTGCTAAAGTGCAGCTGGCCGCATGTTTAAAATCTGTTTTAGTGGAGTATGTGGCTTCACTTTGGTGTAGTATTTTGACTGTGATCATATTTCGTGCCACTAAAGCGTTGCCAGTCATTTGTTTTGGTTTCGTTTTCGACCAGAGTCGCCCTTTAAGGTATTGGTGGAGTCATGGATGCAGCGCAGGTAATTAGAAATAACTTCCCAACTATGGGAATCCGGAAGTGAAGAAGCTTGAGGATGTGGGCAGTGATATCAGGTCTAATTTCGAAAGATAAAAGATGGGAAGTTCTGAGTTGCTCTTTTCTAACCATCCAGCATTCTTCTTCCTGGAATAATTAGGAGTTAGGATAATGGATACTTTATGACAAGTTTGTTAGTATGTATGTTTATACCTTGCTAATCGGACACATTTCACTTAAATGTGCTCATTGAATTTCATTGGTCTGTTTTTTGTTTTTTAATTAAAAGTAATTCATGCACATAAACTCACCCTAGCATCCTAGAAAACACAAAAACTACAATGTTGCATGTTCTTTTTTTTCATTAAAAATGTTAAGCAACACATCGCTTTTCCTGATACTATGTATCTAAAAAATGGGGGCGTAACGCGACGTTCGGTTGCGTTTTAATAGGAAAATGATAACTTCTTTTTTTTATAGAATTCTTAGGGAGCATAGGGTTTTGGTTATAAAAAGATGAACTTAAAATCTACCTTAGCACCCTTTAAAGGGGTACTCCACAGTTTTTTCATTGTCTCTGATTTGCTTGAAATTTTGGTGAACTCCCCAACAAACATCGCTAAAATAGTATCCCAAATATAAGGTCAAAAGCTTGTTTCTTCGCGAAGTTATTGAATTTACAGTTTTGGTCTTCACCGTGTTTTTCAGAGTGAAAGTCTCTACTGGCAACAACGAAAAAGTGACGTCAGTGGAAGGCAGGGGTTCTGGACTGTAGAATTTGTTCCTAACTGATTCGAGGCTGTTTCATAGTGTCAAATGAATGCTTTGGAAGCTCGCTCCAGTACCCGCGCTCCAGCAATGAAAAAATGATTGGCATATTCTATTTTTTAGACTGACTGCTCAACTGGCAAGCCTGCCTGCCACTGACGTCACGGCACTGAAAAGTGCGGGTATATTTGAATATTGCTTTTTGCATCATTTTCATTTGCCGATTTCTCAATAACTATTATGAATTTCGCAGTACTAAATAGCATACCGGAAAGGATAAAGGCCGGGGAGTCAGATAATATGGTTAGTTGAGGTAGTTCAAAAAACCTGTGGAGTACCCCTTTAAGAGACGTACAACAAAACCCAGACTGAATATGCCGTCTTATGCTGGCGGCATTAGCGAGTCCGGCAGATTGCACAGACCCGTCAAACACAGTCTGAATATTTTTTTCATGTATAATTTAGACTGTTACCAAATGAACGATATGAGATGATCGTAACCTGAAAGTCGTCAACATATGCCTTCTCTCCTCGGCCGTGCAAAGTCCACTATCGATCGAGCTTCGGCAGCGACTTTGATCTGGACGAGTCGTCTCCGGCGCCGGCTGCCAAGGCGTCGTCGTCGTCGGAGACGCCGAGACTGCGTAGCCGTTTTCCTGAGACTTGGCTGTGGAATAACTCACTGACCGGGTAGGCTCCGTTAATCCCCGCCACGCTCATGCCTGGCTAATCCCCGTTAATTCCCGGAACGCATCTCCGACCCGGCAGGTTTGAGGGTTTAAGCCGAACGCACTGTACTCCGTTCCCCCTAAAACTGACAGTACGGCGGAAGCTACGCACTTGCCGGACCAATCGGCTGCCTCTATTCGTCACCTGACCCTGCTCTCTCTGTGTGTGGGTACGGGTGGTAGTGGGATTGTGTGGTGAAAGACCGACGCACGGCTGGCCCAGCGAGCTCGTAGCTTGCACCGCACTGCCGGCTTAGGGGTGAACGAAAAGAAGTGGTGCACCGGAGTCTTTGAAAACTGCGACCATTGGCACTGCATTCTGGCAGGACGCTCGACGGTGGCGCTGCACGGAGGAAGTCGAGCGAACTAAATGAAAAGGCGAAGACTGCGGCGGTCGGAGATGCGTGCCGGGCATAGCACTTTCGCCGAGCCGCACACTAGTTGGCCTTTTCCTCAGGGTCTGATAGGTAGCCGCATCCTGAAAAAGAATTTACATATTTTTATTGTTCTGTTTTTGTCTCAAACTCGCTTGATTAGGTAATACTATCTCATGAACCGGCTGATGAAAGCCCATTCGGTTCCGCCATCAGCCGACTCTGCTGAATCGGGTAATCGTTGAACCAAATGACTGATTTCGCTACCAACTACACATTGTACGGGTTAATTGCGCAGTTAAGAAGAAAATGAGCAAATTAATTTCAGTTTTATAATTGGGTTATATAATTATTTATATTACCTTTACCAGCATGCTCTCCATTCTAAGCACAATTTCGATGAATACGTAAAATTGGCAAATCACCAGAGCACGAAAAAGAGCTTGCGTTGCCGTCAGCTTCTTGGAGACCCTGGGGAAAAGGCCGTAGGCTCACTGTAGAGAAAGTGAGCGGTAATGCCACGCTTTCTGACCTACCCATTGTGCTAAGCTTTGCTGCTTCCGCTGCCCACCTGTAGCACACATGTTGGCCAGACAGATTAGAAAACGTTCGCTCGTCTGGCTGACGAAGGATAGGCGGTCATTTTGAGCAGAAGTTCACGTGGAAGCGGAAATTCGCTCCACTGGAGACCTTTCATAACATTGACAAAAGGACCTCTGAAGTACGCTCATTGAAAATGACAGAAGGACCTCTGAAACACGCCCGTCGTGGACTTGTTCGAGATGGCCGCTTTCCAGTGGAATGTGATGCACTCTATACTCGCTGACAGGGGTGGAATGTCGGGGTGGTTTTTGAGTTGTCCCACCTCTAGCATGAGCTTCCTGCCTTCGATAAAACACTTGGGCGTCTGGTGAGCTTGGAGTGCTCGTTCAAAGCACGGCAGAAGGCAGCAAGCGTGTGCTGGAAGCACTGGAAAGAAACGCTCTGCGGTTCTCACTTTCTTGGTGACTTTTGTAGGTGTCCTAATGCTTCCTGGAGCCTTGTTTGGTTGCACCGGTGACTCATTAGAGTGTAACTGTGCGTGCTCCGCCTGGGGAGTATTCGCATTGAGTAACTTTAGTTGTTGTCACGTTTTAGCCACATGGAGTAACTTGAATTGTGGTTTCTGTAGTGAACAGGGGAAAGTTGGCTCGAAGGCTTGCAAGTTACATTACACCGGAGGCCAGGCTGCTTATTGTTAAATTCTAAGGCTCCTGCAGGACCTACTTTCCCCATTTGCACCATCTCGCTTCTCCATTTTTTAATATCAATCTTGCTGCAGGTGTCTGTGACTTCTGATTGATTAGCAAGATTAGTCTTCTAACTCAGCCAGTGACTCTATTGCACCATTGATGGTGGCCATTGATAAATTATTTAATATTTTAGGTTCTCCTAATCAAACTCGAAGTCTGAAGTCGGTTTGAGCGCTCTAAAATAGACGTCTGGAGTTACCACTTTGAAAGGACTGCTTCAAGACTCGACGAGGAATGGAGTTTGTGCCACTTACGCCGAAACTGTTCCTCTATTGTTTCTGAAAATAAATGTAACCCTTTGAGTAATGCAACGCGATTGTACTTAGCACTTCCGTGTGCAGCGGAGACCATGGATTTTGTCTGCCGCATAAATGTGTTCAACGAGGACCGTGCCGCCGCATGTTCTAAAGCTCGTGTCAGCAGGGCACACGGCTCTGCCTTACTGTGAATGCCTCACAATGATATAGTGTGAAGAATTGGGCCATTTTTGTCCAAACGTGGCCGTGTCCCCTTTCTTGAGGCCCTCTCCGCTCCAGAGATGGCGCTGTAGCTGCTGTTGCCCTGCTTGCTACGCTAGCTTACTCTTCTGCCTCTGGTGACTCGCTGCTTTGCTCACTCTACTTCTCTTTCCCCTTCTGTGCTTCCACAGCCAGTCACGGCTCAAACGGAACCCAGCTCAGAACAGCTGTCGTCCATTACTTGGCTCCGTTAGGCCAGGAGGTTCTCGAATCTCTAAAGGCTGGTTCACACACTTGCGTTTGCTTACAACCGGGTTTTCGCGATCTCTTATGCTGGCGCCATCTGTGATTAGGCCCTGGAATCTAATTTTACTAGAGCGAAGGTTTAGAAGGACACAGAACGCGCAGTGTCTGTGTCCCTCTACTTCTCGTCCCTCATCTGTTGCGCTGTTTTAACCTGAGAAATGGTAGTTTATAACATTATCAAAAGCTTTATCGAGCCAATAAAGAGAGAATGATGCGCGAAAGAAAAAGGGAAGTGTACGGGAATCGCGGGTATTCCACGGCTATTCATAGATGGCGGCAGTGTGCTCTCTCGTTGTAAGAAATTGTGAGAGTTTTTAACTCACTCTGTCTTAAGCATTGTCAAGTGTGCGAACCAACCTTAAGAGTGCCTATCTCTCTCGATGTCAAGGGACCCTTCCAGGTCTAGGCACTTTATGCAATCAGAATAGAGTGCAGAAGCCAAAAGACCTTGTAAATGGTAATGCAAATAATAGCGAGTGTTTGGCTCATTGTTAGGCATCAATAGATGGCCCAGATCCTGTATAATAGTGCTCAAGCCAAACAGCACTTTACTTTGGGAGGGGAACACCCGAGGAATTTTTTAGAACGTGTGGGGAACGCGTGGGGAAGAAGTCTGGTCTAACTTAGATTCTGCCCACTTCGTTGAAGGAACCCAGAGGGGTTTGAACAAGCAGTAGTTGAATCTTAGAGGGGTCTAGGAGTGCAGCCCAAGTAGTAGTATTTTGGGCCGAGTAAAGGGAGCACCCTGTGCCGAAGACTCATGCTCAAGAACAAAGAGAAGCTTCCAGCATTTCCAGCTGGCAGGCAGAGAAAATGATGCTTTACTTTTTAAACCATTCAGTTCAAATGCCCAGTTTCCCTTTTTTCTTTTTTTCTGGAGTATAACTTGAGAGAGGCACTACCAGCCCGCTATGCCTTTTACGAAATCGTGACGTTTTAAATTGCAGCAGTTTCAAATCGCAGCTTTAATTAGCTTGGTCAAATTGCCGCCTGTCTCCAAGGACTGACCTCATACCCCCAAAAATTTTTATTTTTCACTCGAATTTTATTTGTTTATTTTCATACAAGAAGAAAGAGAAGAGGGGAAAAAAAGCAGTACAAGAACTGCTTGACAAAGTTCCCTTTTTCACCAACAGCTACAACACAGTGCTTTATTCACAAAAAAACAAAATCGGAAGAAAAAAAAAAGTTAACATCTTTTATATACAAAGTAAAAACATTGCTCTATTTAGCTCGATGAGACTCGCAACGAGCATATATTTTTGCAAGAAACACTTTCAGTATCAATTCCTAGTGACAAAATAAAATTTAGTATGCGGCGAATACACCGTTGGACTTTAGCTCGGCCTCAAACCTTTTTTTTTAGTACGGTGGGCACATTCAGGTGGGAAGATACGGTCTAGTGAACTATATTTACTATATTAAATTGAGATATTTGTTTCTTTCGCTTTTTAGTTTTCTCAAAGCCTTGTTTGAAGCTTTGAGAAAATTTAGAAAAATCTTTGATTGTCTTCTTGTTTGGGGGGGTCAGCTCGTCTTTTCCACTGACCTGGGTTTTCTGACACCGTCATTTTTTTGGTGCATAAATGGCTTATCCAGTGCACCGTGAAGATGGAATGACAGGCAGTTAGTCTTTTAAGCTGCTCTATTTACTGGAGGAATGCTATTATGCTGGCAGATAATGGCAGCCTATTAGGATCTTTCTGAATATAGTAACAGAATTAATTTTAGTTTTCTACAGTGATTGACACATTTATTCCTTCGTTGACTTACTTAAAGATTCCTGGAACTGCTTTCCTCGAATTTTGGTTTACATACCGTCGAAGAAAAATACACATATATCGAGCACCCTTTTCGAGCATTGCACAGTACATTGAGGATGAATTGCCAACTCTTCGTGGGGTCAAGTGTATTATCGATGAGCATAATTTTTTAGGCTTTAACATCGAAATTACAGTGCAAATTCAGCCAGTTATGTCCTGACTTGTGTATAAAAGATGGAACTTTTGTTTCTCCACTTTATTAATCAATTCAGGATTTAAAACAATTGGAAGGACATATTATTTTGTTTGTTCCTCACCAAAGAGAAGTTCAGATCTGGGTATTTGTTTACGATTTAATTGTAGATTTGTTCACGATGCTTCGAGACTCTTTCAGGTTCCATAGACAAAAAGAGAAACTTCATGATGTGCACACACAATGAAAAGCTTACTCATGTACTGTGGCCTGAGGACAACCAAATTCAAGTTAACTAGCAGGTACACATCAAAGATCACCGGAATGTAAAAATTGTCAAATACTATTGGTAAACAGAATCTCTTGATGAGCAGTTTTTTCTGAAAAGTAGGCCACTTAAAAATAAATGTGAAGGCCAAAAACTAAGACATTTTGATTAAAAAAAAAAAACATCTGGAACATTTATGTTTTACATGTAGGATCATCTCTTCAGGGCTTACACTTGGGCATTAAAAAGGTTTGTCTTCTTGACCACGAATATCGGGGCTTGTAGGTATGTTTGTTGTAAAAAGTGCAAGCAATTGGCCATCTATGCCTCACTTGGTAGGTTAATTGAGAACCCATGGATACTTAATTTGATTTTTATTTTGTTAAAGGGCTCATTTTTTTTAGGAATCAATGATTGCTACTTCGCATACTTTTCTAAAGAAACGTCCTAAAATGTAATAGACGTAAATAAACGAAAGATTTTGGTGGTGGTGGTTCGTAAACAAACAAGACAGAAGATGTCTTGAGCCCCTCTTTTTGAAAGAGGTGCTCATGCTGTCCTTTCTCTAGTTTGTTCACTCTTTTTAGATCCTGTAATAGACGCGTAGCTGGAGTAATTTACTGAGGCAACACCGAGAGTTCTTCAGTTGCCGTGTGAAGCCATGGCCATGGTCGGGTGACAGGTGCTGCTCTCTCTCTTCCTTTCCTTTCCCTCTCTCCTGGTGCCGCTCCCCAGTGTTTGCGAGGAAGCAGGTGATTCGTCTCGACACGGATGTCTTGACCAACCCCGTGCTCCCGCCGAGCGACCTCCCCGAGGCCCCGCCTCCGGTGCCGGGTCGCATTAGGCTTCGGCAGCAGTACCCCTGAAACCTGGCTTTGGAGCAATGTCACGGCAAGGTACACAGCAGCGCTTGTGGTGGGGGGGTGCCGCGCTCTCCCAGTGCAGTGCCTCCTCCGAGCGCTTTGCAGGGGCACGCAGCTGCCTAGAGTCGCCTGAAGGCTATGCTTGGAGGGCCGCTACTCTTCTTCCTCGTTGCACGTTATTGCCACGATGGTCGTTTGTTCATTTACGTTGCACAGAGTTTGCACATATGCTGGCAGCTGGTGGGTGGTGCACACCGTTTATGTTGCTCGGAGCCTAGTCGGGCATCGCCGTAACTTTTTTGAGTTCTCGATTTTTTTTCCTGTCGCGATCCGATTTAGAAAATGGGAGGATAGAAAATGCTTCCTGCGTTTCTTGTTGGGCACGCGGACAAAAGCTGGTGCCAACTGGCAGCACCAGTTTTTTCAATTTGGCACTATGGGTTATGTGAAAACTTGAGTATCTCGCATGAATGCAGCTTCAGTATGCAGGTTGCAATTCTTCGAAGAATAGCTCTAGTGGTTCTGTAGCCTTATGAAGTGCACATTATAAAGGCTATTACAAACCGAACAAACAAAGAAGTTGCAATAACGAACCGGTGCTAGTGTCATATGTTGAGCGTTTGGAGTCTGTTCCCACATTGTGTTAGCAATCAATAAGTTGTGGGCAGCTGAGCAGGCTGATCTCATTGGCAACTGCAGTCCCACAAGCTAAGCGGACCAACTCAGCTGAAAATCGTGTGGGAAACAGAAGGGGCTGTAAGGGTTCAAACCGTGTTTGGAGACATCTCTGCATGCCGATGGTGCCCTCAAGATTGATGGCATCGAAGATAATTTTTCGTAGCTTCGTTGAGCAATTGATCTGTGAGAAGGAAAGCTCCAACTTGGGATACTTGCAGCGGAGATTAATGTTTGAGCCTTCCAACAATGGACAGTGCTGCGAATGGCTCGACTCTCAAGGACAGTGTTGCACAGGTGTGGCACTCCCATTGGTGGGCTCCAGGCAAGGGAGGGAGACAATTGGTTCACAGTGTGAATGGGTATTCAGCCCGGTTGTTCCGCCGACTAACTCGAACCAATGGGACGGTCTTTCAGCCACGACGGCCGGGTGGTAATTTCAAGCACCGTGCCGGACACCATCACATCCTGGGTGATCAGCGCCTTCGCGCTTGACTCGCTCACGGGACTCGGCATCGCACCGTCGCAAGCCAAGGTGGGTGTCCCAAGATGGCGTCGCTCTGCCGTCAAAGCCATCTGGATCAAAGTTCTTGGATCTATCGGTCGACAGGCTCTGCGGAAGAGCGTCGTTTGGAAACTGTCTTTCTCTGTTGCCCGCATGTGAGCGGGTACGGGCGGATATTGATACTACCGCCACCAGCCGCACCGCCTCCACGGGCAACGGGGAAGAACCGTTTTTGAACGACTCGCTTGTTGCGCATGCTGTTGCGCAAACTTTATGATTGCCATAAAAACCGCAAAAGAAACACTTTCCACTGCACGTAATGTGCATCTAACAATCCATTGGTTTTTTCGCTTCTCTGTATAGGGCGGGCTAATATTGTAGCGAGTGCCATCGAGCGGAAATGGCATGAAAAGGCCCCAGGCATTCTAGGAAGCTTGTCTGCCGACTTTGATCTAGTAACCTTGGTCTGGATATCAGCGGGCAGGCAGAATCTCCAGCTCGATACTTTGCATGTCGGTACAATCATATTGGCTTTTGTTAGCTTAATTGAGCAAATAAATAGAGTTAATTGATTAATTAGTCAGTTAATTGATCGAATCAATAGAATAGTAATTCTTTTTTCAATGGAAAATTTGGGGCTCGTACGGGCCCTTGAAAACCCTTGAATTTGAAAACTGCATTTTCCAGATCTTGAAAGCCCTCGAATTTTAGCGATGCTTGAAAACCCCTAAATTTCCCAATGAGATAATCAGTTTTTTCTTCTTTTTTTTTTTCTTTTGCAATGAATTTCTTTTAAAATAATAAATATAATTATTATTTTTACGTGCATGTTAACATAAATTTTGAAATTCCAGCTTTTTATATGGCACATTTAGATACATTTAACGGATGCCCTTTAAGCGCCTGGCCACAGTGGTCGCTGATCTGAGAGCTTCAGCCGATCACTTCGCTGAGAAAGCCGACGCAAGAGGCGACGTCACCTACATTGTCAAGTCGAACGGCCTAAGGAAAATGGCGAAAACCAAGATGCAAGAACTTCTAAACCTCAATTAGGAAATCAAGGAAAAGCTGCAGTAGCTCTACTGAACCCTTTACTAGCACCTATTTGGCAAATGCTCCTTTTCCTAGGTATTATGCAATAAAGAATTTTCACAGTGCACTTAAAACATTTGTTATATTATAAATGTACTAAATAGAGTATTGGAAGAGGTCCTTGAAAATATCTTTACAGGCCTCTAAAAGTCCTTGAAACCACTTGAATTTTTTCTTTAGAGCCTGTACGAACACTGAAATTGTACTGCTGCCCTTATCGGCGGATTTTTCGACACTGCTTTTTGTAGGTTTATGTTGTTCTCTTGCTTTTTTAACATAGTATACCACTCCTGCTGGGGCTTTTGGTGGAGGGTCACAGGAGTTGTTTACTTAATTACATTGCCAGCGACGTATTGGCTGGCAGGGCAAAGGAGAACGCTGCTTCACACTTTGTGAAGCATAAAGTGTACCAAGCGGTCCGCTTGGGAACCCTACACTTCATAAAGTGCTGTAAAATTTCTGTAAAGCGATATGGGAAAATTGGTGCTGGCACACAGAAAGCTCAAACTTTCACCGAGTGTGCACCGAGTAGGTCAGTTTCACCGTGTGAAATTTTGAGGAGCAGTTCTCTTCCTATAAAGAATGAGAGCAAAAAAACTTGCCACGTTAGACGCGTTTGCAGACGACTGAATTACCGACGCTTTTAACTTGTGGCGCCGTCTCCCGATAGGTGCAGCGATCAGACAGCAGAGCGCGTCGTCTGCTCGCTGCGCCTATCGGGAGATGGTGCCACAAGTTAATAACGTCGGTAACTTGGCCGCCTGCAAACTCATCTCGTATCTAATCTGGGCTTTGGCAAGTTTCTTGCTCATTTCTCACAGGAAGAGCACTTCGCCTTGCAATTTCACATGGTAAGACTGACCTCCTTAGTGCACATTCGGTATAAGTTTGAACTTTCTATGCGTAGGCGCCAATTTTTCTGGCTCGTTTTACAGCCTCTATATAAGAAAATAAGAAAAAAATTATAATAATGCATCACCAGAAAACAACTGCGCTTAAAGGAGCTGTGCAACGATTTTAACGTTGAAAGAATTGGCATCTTCTGCTTTTGATACTGTTCACTTTGTCACAAATGACAGAAAACACACCTCCTTTCATCGAAATGTTGCGTTTTCGCCGCGTAATCGCGAGGTAAAAAATTAGAATATCCCCCGAACTGCAGCCGCGAGCGGCCGTCATGGGAAACACGTGGCGTGACGTCACTTAGGAAGTTGTAAAAAAGATAGCAAATTCTGCAAATACCTGCTCGATAAAGGGTATTTTTTCCATAAATATTGTCGTCCCAACAACATAAATGCTTCAAAAACGTAGTATCATTGACAAAATGTTTATTATACATACAGTGTTTTAGTGGCGCCATCTACCCGAGGTCAACAAAACCGTCGGCTCGAGCAGCGTCAGCGGCTAGCACGAGGAGCCGAACGAGCGCCTTGGTTTGGTTTTCCGCCGTGTCGATCTCGACTTCGAACGCCGCCGCTCGGCAATGCCGACCGGGTTCTCTGTTCTCCTGTGTCCTAGCCGGACTCCACAAAGTCCTCTTGTCCGTGCTAAAAAGCTCCTGTTCCATCGTTTACCGCGCGAAGAACCTCTCGGGGGTGAGTGGTGTGGGAGGATTAGTAGAAGGGACCCCGGACAGGCAGACATGCGTGTGTACGGAGAAGCTCACGCCGCGACGAGTACGGAGCCCCAGCTGCCTCGCGCGGCGACGGCGGCGACGGCCCGCGGGTGCGAGAACGAGCGCAGAACCCCCACAGGCCCCGCCCCTGAGGAGGCTCCGCCTTATTACAGGCCAGCGACATCAATACCGACACTTCTCTGCAGCAGACGCACTCTTTAGGCGTCGGCACCGGAACTCCGCGCCTACTCAGGTGACGTCACTGCGCACGTGACCCGGAAGACTATGTACGAGTTGAGAGGCGGCAAAAACCTGGATCTTTCTCATTTTTTAAAATAAAAACTAGGGTATCCAGGCAAAATCTGTTTTCTGTAG
Source organism: Ixodes persulcatus (assembly GCA_013358835.2). Lineage (NCBI taxonomy): Eukaryota > Metazoa > Arthropoda > Arachnida > Ixodida > Ixodidae > Ixodes > Ixodes persulcatus. The sequence continues at coordinate 135,435 of JABSTQ010009053.1, forward strand.
TTCACTGCAGAAGTGTCAGGCATCAACTTCCACAATTATTTAAGCAAAGCCCTGAAATTGTTGCACAGCTCCTTTAATGTTGCATGCCCCCTAATATGAGTGGCAGAATCTCCATTCTGAGATGTACCACTTTTATACTTGACTCTTGCTACAATCATATTGCCTGTTCTTTGTTTATTTATCTATTGAACAATATTGCCAGCCACCTACAAGTCGCAGGGCAAAGATGGAAACTGCTTCAAGGTTTATTAAGCATACGATGAAAGGAGACAAAAATTATGAAATTACTGATAAGTAATGCATTGTCAAAAGACGGCAACACTAAATGGTATATGTCCACTATTATGGGTGGCCTAGTACAAAAGAAAAAGCAAACATGCATCTATGGCATCAAATATTTAGTTAGTGCCATGCCCAAAGGAGGAGTTAATGACTGGTTGGTGATGTTTAATGACAGACTACTACATTCATTAATGGTGCAAGGTAGAAACGAATGTTTGAGTCTTTCACTTTATCGTGCTATTAGCTTTGCCATGTTCGTTGTCTCGGCGCATGCGTGTGCATGTCAACACTGCCGTTTGTAATGCGTGGCCCTCCTGGGTTGATGGCTCCTCTTCAGGTGACGGTCTTCCGTCCGTTCTTCGTGACGGCCAGTCTGCCGTATTCTATCCTTCGGGGGGAGTCCGTCGCCATTCAGTGCGTCGTCTTCAACTACAACAACAAGCCTGTTGAGGTGAGCATGCGGGCTTCATATTTGTGCTGCACAAAGACTGCTCATCTCCTCAATATGTATCCCCGCAGGAAATATGAACTGAAACATCCAGTCCTGCATTTTCTGCATCTGCGGTCCCCACAAAATCATCATCTGTCAGTTTGTCAAAAAGTGGGACCTCCACTTTGCATTTCATTCCTAAATTGAACCACAGCTCTCTTAGTATCTGGCAGGTGCGCCAAAGAATCATGGACTGTTTAAGCTCATGCTGTTCGCAATTGTACATGTCCCAGTGCAATCGATTAGTGAACAGTTACTCACGGGTTTTCTAGATCAGTGCTGTTGAAAACGAGTTCCAAGATTTATCTCAAGTTGGACTGTTGGACTTAGAGAGCACAAAATTCAAGTGCATTAAAAGGAATGCGAAGCTTCCAATATTGCTTCACCATATTACATAAACTGCATTCAACAGTCTAAAGGTACTTTTTTTTTTTGGGGGGGGGGGGGGGGGGGGTAAATTTTTATTTTTAAGGGGGATGTAACTTACAACCAGGGTGTCGAACCGAAATGTTTTTCGTTCCGGTTTTCGTTCCGGTTCAGGGAAAACGGTTCAGCTCCGGTTCAACTCCGGAGTGAAAAAATAAAGGTTCAAACCGGTTCGAACCGGTTCGTACTCATATACTACAAAAACAATTGACGACAGCAAAAGATGAACTATGCATATTTTATAACTGTGTTACATATAGAAGCAAAGGCTCACATTACTGTGTAGAAAGAACGAGCTAGTGCTGGGGCACCTCGGGACGTGGGTGAAAGCGCAGTTCAATGTCAGGCAGCTGACCGAAGACGCAGGACGTCGTCATGCATATCCGGGGAAACACTGCACCTCTGAGACGATAGAATGAACTTCAGAGCAGAAAAGGCTCGCTGCACGCTGGCCTGGGTCGCAGGCACTCCCAGTGCTACTTGCGCCAATGGGTAGAGTTCTTAATGGCGTTCCCTTTTCTCCTCCCTACACTGTAACACGTTAGCGGCCCTTGAAAGCCGCGGATTCTTGTCTAAGAATGCTCAGAAGAGCTGTGACCCTGGATGTTTGTGTTTCTGAGGAGAGAACATTTCGGTCTTTGCAGTCTCTGCTACCAAAGATCGAAGCTGCTTTGCTGTTTTCGGTAGCTGTAAGGGTTGATTGAATCCCCCCTCTCCTTCCCGGTGCTAGACTTTAATTTCGTACATATATTAAGTCCGCTAAGTTATTTTGAAAGCAGATTAGATGCGCCACGGTATGGCAACTAGTGCAGGTTCTAAAATATCCATCGGCCTTTGTATCGCTCTCTTATTCGATCATTTGTACAATGAAATCAAGGCGTTTAAAGTAAATTGCACACAGCTCTACAAAATTGAAGACAAGGAAAACCAAACAAAAATGAAACTTAACGCCAAAAAAAAAAAAAGAACAAAGAGAGGTGAAAAACCAATTAGCCCAACTCACTGCTTTGCCATCTAACAGGCTCATGCATTGGTCGCTTTTGCTGACGTGCGAATTGGATATTTTCTTTGATAAGCCATTTCCGGTCCCCAAGAAAAGGTTAAGACGAATGTGGACATTTGTTAAAAAAATACATAAGACCAGAAATCCCGGAGAATTAATAGTTACTGTGCTCATTTCGTTTCAGTTCTTGAAACAAACTTTATAAATTATGAAGAAGACCGTTATGTGAAAACCTGATAATGGAACATTACAGAGCTTTCCGCTACCAATATTTAGCGCTTTTTGACTTCCCACATGAACGAAACACCACAAAAAGAATTGATCAGTTTTGCCCTGGATCGAAAAAATAATTATTTCGGTCCAGTTCAACTCCGGTTAGCGCGAAAATAATTTGTTTTCTTTAATTTTTTGGTTTACTTCTCAGGTTACTATGTTTTTCACCACGCACTTTTCACGCAACCTGACTTTGCGTATGAACCGAAAACCGCATGGAAAACATATCGGTTCCGCTCCGGAGCGAGAAAAATTATTTCGTTCCGGGTCAACTCCGGTTCGCGCGAAAATAACGGTTTTTTCCGGTTTTCGGTTCACGGTTCGGGTTCGGTTCAATACCCTGCTTACAACTAGCTGTGCGAGACGTTGAATGCATCTTCATATTACATCACACTCAGATGAAGGAAAGGTCAAGGTGTCTGCAATGGGAATTTTCTCCAGAAATTGGCATTTAGTGCAACTAACATACTGCGACCAGTTAAGTTAATAATAATAATAATAATAATATAATAGCTTTATTTACCATGATAAGTAATCAATCAATCAATTAACCAAATAAGCAATCAGTTAATTAACCAAGTAATCAAAGTCCCAGCCAATCTCCCGTGTTCAATGTGTTTCTTTGACTACTACAACGAATTCCTGTTTAACAACTATTTCTGTTTTAACGAAGCAATTTCGCGGCCCCATAAAGCAGAAATGACTGGTATTACAAACTTTTTCGGTAAAAAGTATTTGATTTCAAGTAAATTGTCGCTCTTAAAGGGCCTCTGACACGCCAAACAAATTTAAAGGTCCCGCCAGTGCCCTGTGACGTAACAGTGTACCGCAAGGTGTCGGGGCGGTCAGAAGGGAGGCATCGACCTACGTCACTAAATTGTGTTCGCCGGAAGTCACGTGAGTGTCACTCCTCGTGCTCCCCACAACCGTGCCTAAGACTTTTTTTTTTTTTGGTCTTCTCCACGAGCGATTGTAGAAAACGAAGTTTCAGTTCCACTAGCTTTTTATCACTGCACCGTTGGTCAGTTTGCGCGCTGTAAAAGTTGAGGACGAAGAGTCAGTAGATCGACGTGATGGAGGTCAATGATGAAAGCGTTGCGAGTCCAAGCCAGTGTACGAGTGCGTGCCATCAGTCCGATAGTACAGAGCTATACTGGGCACAAAACAAGCTATCGAGTTTTGAAAAAAAAAAATTCAGAACGCTCGCAGAAATTAGGATGTGTAGCATACGACATGCCCGATCGCATTGCTGAAGGTTCAGACACCGAGGTCGTCGAATCATTGGATACTCTCCAGGCTGAAGATGTTTGCCGTCTAGAGAATACGAACTGGTGAGTGTACCAAGTACAAGTAAACGTCGAGCATAAAGTATGTGTTTTGTCTAGAACATGAGCAGAACTTGTTTACTAGGTTCACTGACTCTTCTTCTACCGTTACAGCAACATTAGGCGATGAAAAGCAAATAAAAGAAACCTTGTATGCTTGGATTGCTCGCGAAGGTGCGGAGAATAACAAAAATATAAAAAAAGAATTTACACGCGGTCGCGGTAAGCACGAGGAGAGATACAACTCACGTGACTTCCGGCGATGCCTCCCTTCTGACCGCCCCGACCTCTTGCGGTACATGTTACGTCAAAGGGCATTGGCGGGCACTTTGAATTAGCTTTGCATTTCTATTTTCTTTTTTAAACTATGCAACTCTAAAGTGAAACAATTCTTTGGTGATATCCTGATACACCATTTTAACGCCTAGCATGAAAAAAACAATTTTTTGGGGGCGTGTCAGAGGCCCTTTAAGTGATGCACATAGAGATTATAAATACTGTGGCAGCGGTGACGATTAAAACCGCCGCCTGCACCGCCTCCGCTGTGCAACCTCTACCGCGTTGGCTCCACCGCCGCCACACCCCACATTCTCGGTTTCGGGTCCAAATGATTTGTTAGTGTGCAACCTTGTGTCTAGATGGCGCTACGGGGCTATGTTGCTGCTTGGAAAGCCTGCTCGGAGCAACATAGTCGCGTAGCGCCATCTAGACACAAGCTTCTATGCTAGCATTATTTAAACCCAAAACCAAAGAAGTGCGGCGCGGCGGCGGCGGTAGAAGTAGCGTGACAAAGGCGGCGCCACACCTCCGCTGCGCGCTACCGCTTACGCTCGTTTGTGCCTTTCTCATCGGCAGTCGCAAATTTTTTATGCTGTCTTGGCACTCATTTGACTGACATGTAATCTTTGTCAAGATCCAATATTCCCAGTCTCGCTCGATCGGAGTCCCAAATTGTTCCGCCCTGGAGCGATAATATGCAGTCGAGGAAACTATCTGCAACTCTACCAGCAACGCCAAAATCTAAGCGAAACCAGTAGAGCCACAGAAAAAAGCTCGGCCCCCCCTTTTTGTGCCGGACAGATGTGAAAAAGATATCAGTCGGCTTGGTTGTGTGCCTTTCCCCATCCTCGCTGAGTCGCGCAGTGCAGGTTAAGTACATTATGGGTTCCTCCAGATTTCCTCGACAGTCCCTGCCCCTAAGTAAAGTATTTTCCCGGTTTAAGCATCGTTTTAATAGATCTTAGCCCCCCACTGATGAGTGACTATGATCTAAACGCTCCCTAGTGCGCCCATTATTGTTAGCGAGCTCCGTAGGCTCCTGAACTGCATTATTGCAGTAGTGCCGAGACCAGGCATTAGTCGAGGCGGCAAGGGTTCCTTGAGATTGAAAGGGTTTGAGAAGCCTGGAATTAGTCTCTGAGCTTGCGAAACTGATTTTCGAAACTTATTTTAACCCCTTCACCGATTTTAGTTTTTGGAAATTTCTGACCCCCAACTGCTTATTTGTTGCCTTCAAAATAAAGTTTCTAACCACAAACAGAAGGGGAGAAAATTAAAAGAAAAAAAAACGGCGCTGCCATCTGTTGGCAGAGCCGCAAACCAAGCGATGAGTGAACTTGGTTCATCCAAAACGGTGGAGTGCGTGAACCGGGGAAAGCAGACGAGCTATACTCGTCCAAAACGGTTAAGGGATTCAAAACGTGGGCTTTGCCGTCGCATCAAAGCAGCTTTCACGGGAGCCGCGTTCCATCGCGCCAGTGCGCCGCGAAACGGCGCGTCGAGTTCCGACGAGCGCCCGTCGAGGCGGAGAACGTGGTTGCTGGGGGGTCTCAGATTGGCTCTAGCTCCCCGAATTGTCCTCAGGTGCCAGCTCAGGACGGCGTCTCCGTGTCCTTCCTCATCACCCCCACCAAGCTCGGCTACATCGACATCCACGTGTCGGCCACGTCCTCCCTGGCCGGCGACTCCATCCTCAAGAAGCTGCTCGTCAAGGTGAGCCGATTCGCTGGCGTGTTGCCACTTGGCGCTTCCAAGCACCGGGGAGTGAGGGTTCGGTGCGTGGAACGCGTCTTCGACCGGCGGGTGTAGCGTCCTATCCCGCCCGTGCACCAGGAGCGATTCCGGAGTGGCAACAAAGGACGTCGCAGAAGCCGGGGTGTCGTGCTGTTGGACCTCATAATCCCAGTGGTTCGCCATGGAACTTCCGGCAAAAAGCGCGAGCAAACGCGAGTGTCGTCGTCGTCGCAGTGTCTCGATTTCAGGCTGCCGGAGTTCGCTCACTGTGAAAATTTCTTTATATTATAAATTTTTATATTGTACTACAGTGGAATCTCGTTAATTTGAACTTGAGGGGTACCATAACTTTGTTTGAATAATGCAAAGTTTGATTTACCGGGAGATAGCCGCCTTGGTGGCTCCGAGGCGAGAGCGCTGGCCTACGGATCCCCATGTGGCGGGTTCGAATCCCGGCCGAGGTGCCCGCAATCTGACGGAGGCTTATTGCGGCGAAGGCACCGTGTAACCGTGCTTTCGGTTGGACGTCAAAAAATCCCCAGGTGGTCCAAATTAATCCTCAGTCCTCCGCTGGCAGATGCCCGTCGTTGGTTTGGCACGTAAAATCCCCAAATTTGACTTTTTGACTTTGATTTACTGGGAGTTTCCTTCCTAGAAACACATAGGATGGGACCTGCGTGTTAGTTTGAATTATCCACGCGTTTGAATTAACGAGATTCCACTGTATAAGCATTCTTGCAACTGCAAAAGCAAGAAGAAAAAAAAAGAACTTTAATATGCTAAAGCCCTCCTATCACATGCCAGTTTTTGGTGCAATTTCCGTCTGACTGCATCGGCCTTAGCAATTATAGGTGCAGCATCATGCGGGCTTCCTACGAGCTTTGCTCTTATTTGGCGAAGTGACATGCCCTTGATTCGGGGCAAGTTTAAAAGATATCAATATGATCTGCGCAATTTTTTCATTAACGTTATCTAGAAACTGACAACTTCTAAGCATTTGGTCAGCATACTGTAGACCTGCCCAATACATTTGATTATTTAATTTATACTTTTTGGTGTATACCCCAAAGTACCGAGCATCCGACCATTCCACAATGAGCGCCCCCCCCCCCCCTCATTTTTGTAACATTTGGAAAATATACATAGAACATATCTTTACATCTTGTTGACGAAAGGAGCCCTCATACCCCAGTTTTATGTGGTTATATCCAAATTTTTAGCGGGCGCTTGCTCGGGATTTTACGCTGCTTCATTTTCTTTCCCCAAATTTTCGTCTTATAAAAAAAGAATGCATATAACTTGCTCCATGTTTAAAGAACACATGCGAAGGAAAAAAACATTTTTTTTACGTAGCCGAGATGAAAAAAGAATGTTATAAAACAAATTTGCAACAAAGAAAAAAAAATATATTTCTGGCGCAAAACGAATTTGTAGTTGGCGCCCGCGGGAGCCGCCGCGGGTCACGTGGTAGACACGTGCGCTGTCGCGTGGCGCTGTTGCCACCTCAAAGTAACGCCACCGCCGCACGTTGAGCGTGTTGCGCTGCCTGTTTGAAGTGTTTCTCTATGCCGCCGCCGCCGCCGCACAAGTTTGTCTGCTGCGGCGTGCCACACAGATCTATCGCGTCTGCTTGCGCTTTTTCAGGAGCTTCCTTTTGGCTCTAAAAGTTACTTCTTAATCTTTGTTTTTGTTACATTTCAAACGAAGATGAATAAGTAACTTTTAGAGACCATGGAAAGCTTCCCTAAAGAGCGCAAGCACCATGTGACAAATAGCTGCCAGTCACATGATAAATAGCGGCCACTTTTCTGCGGCACCCGAGGGCGCCAACTACAAATTCGTATAGCGCCGTAAATATAGGTCTGAAAATTTTTCTTTTTCATCGTAAGTTCATTTTATGACATTCTTTTCCCAACCAGGCTAATTAAAAAAAAAAAAAAGTTTTTTTTCTTTTGCATGTGTCCTTTAAGTATCTATCTTGATTTTGCAAAATGTAGGTTGTACAAATATTTATGGCCAAGAAAGAATGACAGAGCACACGCTGATGGCCTACTCTTCCGGCGATTCAAAGACAGTTCGAAAAGTGGTAGTATACTAAGTTCGCGGCTGCAGCGACCCTGCTGACCATGCAAAGGACTTATACAATGGTACAACTTATAGACCGGAAGATACAGCATGACCCCCCCAAATGTTGTGTTTTCTTCATTACAAAAATAAACCGTGCATCGCCGAATGCTCAGTCTCCACCCAAATGTAGCAGTAGGGGTTTGAACCAGATTCCAAAGTTTCAGAACTAACTGTTATTTTGAAAAAGCTGCAAGTTATTTTTTTAAAGTTTGAATGGGAAAATGGGGACCGCTCCAGGTAGCTTACGTCATTCCTCTCCATGTATTGCTGAGCTTCGTCGGCCGCCATTTTCCCATAACATTTTTGAAAATTGCTTATAACTTTTTAGTCGGATGACGGCAAGCTCTGAAACTCTGGCATCTGCTGTGTACCACCAAAGCTACATTGGGGCGAAGACTAGGCGTTCGGCGATACGTAGCTTAATTTTGTGGCGGAAAGAACACCATACATTTTTCTTGGGGACAACCTGTTCAATGTAACGATTTGTGCACACTCAATCCCATTGTTAAAACGGCCAACTGCAGCTGTAGTTATTGAACGAAGCTGTCGTTCAATGGGGGCTTCTTTGAGGCTGGGCTTGCAGGGTAGCCTGAGACCGCCTGAATGTCCCCTTGAATGTCCCCCTGCAGCCCGAAGGCTCCAAGCAGCACTTCAACCGGGCTCTGTTGGTGGACCGGAGGAACCCTTCTGCCCCACCCACCAGCACCAACATCTCCATCCCCATTCCCAAGAATGCGGTGCCCGGCTCGGAACGCATCAGCGTCTCGGCAGTCGGTGAGTGCAGCATCGCATTGCGTCCAAGGATGCTCTAGAGTCTGGTCTCGACCTCTCGAAGATGGTGCCTTTTAAAGCAACACTGAACTCCACCTCCCACAAAATTATTTCTAAGTGTAGGTATGTCACAGATCGAACTTTCCCTCCCCTCATAACTTTTACCACAATGTTTACGTTAAGAGACACATTTTTATGAAACCAAAAATAACGTCTATTTCCGGGCTGGCATCTCGGAAGTGAAAGCATTTAGTATTCGCCCCCGACTCTAGATGTGCCTCGTGGTGTTAAAATTGCATGTGCTAAAGCAGTGGTTCTCAACCATTGATGTCTCGCGGACCCCTTGTGGCTCGGCGGAGATAATGGAGAACCCCGTTTGTGGTGAGGGGAAGGTAAAGGTATAGGTTAATTATGATAATGATTTCATAAGTGGATATAACTAAGGGCTGGTGTGAAGTAGACTTCTCTCATTGACATACACACGAGAAAACTCCCCCCGAAAATTGGAATGTTTCTTCTCAATCGGATAAAAGACAACTTTTATTGCTGGGCTTGACTGACAAGGTAGGGCTTTGCGGACCCCTAGAATGCCTTTGCAGACCCCAAAGGGTCTGCGGACCCCCATTTGAAAACCACTGTGCTAAAAAGTGAGTGCGTGCCCCCTTCAGGCACGTTGTGCGACACCGCAGGTGTCTACATTTGCATGTTGGTCGAACTTTCTCCCCCTTTCTCTGTTTTGTTCAGATACCATTAATAACGGAGGGTCCGTGTATAGCATGTCACGGCTGTCTACATTCTGTTCTGTGCTAATAGTTTAGGAAGATCCTCTACTTTCGAAAACAACATTGAGACTAAAATATAACTTTTTTTATTAGAAATTTTCTGAAGATAGCAATTTTATGTAATACTTGCTCAACACATAACTGGTTTATGGGGCTATGTTATGATGTTGTTAACCTCATTGTTAGTATGTATTATTTGTTTACATTCATATAGTTGGTGCTCATTCCTATATCTGACGTATTTAATTTGCATCGCCGTTTCTTTGTCCTGTACATAAGTCATGTCTCGTTTATAGGAACCCTGTTAATACGCATTCACCCCACTATATATAGTCAAAGTTTACGAAAACAAACTGGGTAAATGCGCACATTTTTTTCTCATTATTACGAGTGACTTGCATTACGAACAATTTTTTTGGGGTGAGTGGAGGTGTCCATCGTAACGAGATACATGACTGTAGTTTCATCGTAGTGTGAAAATTTCCATAATTTTGTTCATGCTTTTAGCTTTCAGCTTAATTTAGTTCTCCTGCCACTTAACGCAAACTGTGAGGGGCCAGTGCATTGTCGGGCTCGTTATCCCTTTGCGCCAACTCTTCTTTCGAACCCCGTCAAAAAAGGAATTACGACGCAATTGCCGCTGTCGCCACGCTGATTGTGAAGGAAATACGTTAGCATTTAACATTCGGCGCGAGGGCTTCCACTCGACGAAGGATGGGAATTCCAACCTCGCAACGCTTCGGAGAACCAGTCCGTTCTCCTGGATGTCGGCGATTTCGGATGCGGCCACCGCAGCTTCCCTCGATTGCCACTTACGGTTCGTATATTGTCGTCTTCGAAAAGCCAATCTTCCCTCCCGGGCGTCGGCGGTTTCATGCAGACGGTGTCGTCGCCGCACCTCGGTTTTACGTTGTGGCTTACGTTGCTCATGCTGGGGAAACGAAAGCGTGTGCCTTCGCCCCGGTGTCGTCATAAGAGGAGAGCGCGTCAATGGCGGCACGTCGTTGGAAGCGTGCGAGGACTCTTTTTTTCTGTTACGTAAAAGGGAAAGTGGACGTAACGAGCTGACGGTGGAGCTAAGAGCACGGCGGAAACCGCCCCGCGGCCTCGCGAAGCCGGTCAGAAGTCCTAACCAAAGACGGCTGCACTGCACCTGGACGATGAATGCTGACGCATTTAAGAAAGCATCGCAACTTTGTCGGGCACTTTTCGGACTAGCGCGGCTTCTCGAGAGTGGGCAACTGCGCATGTGACTGAGGACATCTTTTGCGCGCGTGTTGTGTGCCAGGCGACCTGCTGGGCCCCCACGTGAACAACCTGGACCAGCTGCTGGTGATGCCCCACGGCTGCGGGGAGCAGAACATGTTGGACTTTGTGCCCAACGTGGTGGTGCTCGACTACCTACGCAGGGCCAACCGACTCTCCCCGGCCGTGCGCGCCAAGGCCCTTCGCAACCTCGAGGACGGTCAGTTTCGCTCCTCTGCTCTGCCTGCGTCTACTTATGACAAGAGAATATGCTGGGACGCCGGCACCATTTCTCGGGTAGACTCGGAACATTTCCGATCTGCGTATGACTAGACTAGGTTTTGCAATATTTGCGAGATCAATTGTATGCTCAACCTATGTGAAATGGTTGCTCATCACATTGTCGTAACTATTTCGAGCCCACAGCGAATGAATGATGCATAAATATGTGCGGATCAGATGCGTTCCGGGGCTACCCGATAGGTGATGCCAGTGTTTTTTCTTCGCAGGCAGTTATGAGGTGTTGCGACACACTCACTCAAATAAAAGTGTGTGAACTGGCTTTAACCCAGCTTCACGGTCACCTTGGTCATGATGGCATCTGTAGACGTGGCAGTCTGCAAACTACTCACTACCGTCGGCGAGTGGTCGGGCGTGACCAGTCCCGAACAGAACTGGTCGCAGAAATAAATTGCCCAATTGAATAAGAGAACACATTCAATATGAAAGATTTGTTTTAAAGGGGTTTGGAGAAAATCCTAGAATTTCACTAGCAATAGCCAAACATGAAGTTCCAAGATTTTTCCTTAACCCCTTAACTGTTATGTAAGAGCCTACTTATCCAAACCTTTCGGGACGAGTATAGCTCGTCTGCTTTCCCCGTTTTCCGCTCAACCAATTTGGACAAACCAGGCTTGCTCGTGGCTTGGTTTGCAGCTCTGCCAACTATTGATGGCACTGAATTTTTTAAATTCCACTCTCGTTTTGTTTGTGGCTAGAAAGTTGATATTAAGGGCAGCAAATATGATTTTGGAACAAAACAATTATCGTAACATCCCGACATGCCCCACCCCCAAAAGATAGCCCGTCCCCTATTTTTCGCATACTTTGCTATTTTTATGTTTTTTAACTCGGAAAGATGGTTTATTTCTAGTAATTGCTGTGCCCTGGCCAATGGTGACCTTGGCCGAAATGGGGTTAGATAGCTATGGCGGGAGATAAGCAAGCATTGCGGACTGGGAAGGACAGTTGTCTATGCTCCATTGCCCCTCAATGTGAAGACAGGTTTGGCAGGTCACAGAATACAGAAATAGCAGTTTTAGAAGTTTTCTTGATTACACACAGAACGTTAACTCACTCCTCATTTTCACCCAATTTGCTCTCGGCTATCTCTCGTAATATTAAAGTGTCAGGTAATTTCAAGAACTAGACACGGTGGTTAAAGTTTCTTAAAGGGGTCATGAAACGCTTTTCCAACTTTTTCCTGTTTAGCTTTCCTCCTCAACTCATAAATCGCGCATTCTGCCAAACAGTTCAAGAAGACCAAAAGGAGGGAGTCCCCTCTTGCTCGGACTCTCGTTTGTGTAATCCCCCTTAGAAGATTAGCCCGTCGCTCAAAATTCAGGCAAAAGTTGCTTTCCCCACCCCGTTCACCTTGAAGCTGACAGTGCTGTGGAAGCTACGTGCTCGTTGGAGCCACACTTTTGCCATGTGATCACGCTCTCTCGCGCATACCCAAGCGCAGAGAATGAGGTCTGGTGATGAAAGGGAGGAGGGTGATTGGTCGGGCAAGCGCATACCGTATTTACTCGCACAATGAACGCACTCGCCTAATGAACGCACCCCCCAAGCCGGCTCTCAAAATTTCGACTTTTTTTTTTCACTCGCGTATTAAACGCACCCCCAACTCGGGCGTCAAAATTTCGACCCCCTCCTTCCCCACGCGCGCGAAATGAAGGCACTTTTCTATCCTGGTGCAGCGAGGTCGCGAATGCATGGGCAGAGTCGGCGAACAAAACGCCTTGCAAAAGGCGTTAAAACAATAAAAAAAAAGATCCAACGGAAGCAAGAAAAAAAAATGGAGAGGAGTTTTTTTTTTTTCTTCTTGCACAGCGCAGTCTGGACTTTGGGGCGCGCGCCGCGCGCATGGAGATAAGAGAAGCCGAGAAGCCCTCGCCTAAGCAAAGCGAAACAAAACAACTTGCGAAAGGCGGCAAAAAAAAAAAAATCCACAGAACCAGGAGAAAAGAAAAAAACATAAAGAGGATCTTTTTTTTCTTTTTTTTTTTTTTGCGCAGCGCAGTTTGGTTCTGGAGTTGCGCGTCGCCCGCAAAGAGATAGAAAAAAAAAGAAAAACGGAGAAGCCCTTGCCTAAGCAAAGCTCACATAATGAAAGCATCGCTCCTCTGCTCTGCCTGCGTCTACTTATGACAAGAGAATATGCTGGGACGCCGGCACCATTTCTCGGGTAGACTCGGAACATTTCCGATCTGCGTATGACTAGACTAGGTTTTGCAATATTTGTGAGATCAAATGTACGCTCGACCTATGTAAAATGGTTGCTCATCACATTGTCGTAACTATTTCGAGCCCACAGCGAATGAATGATGCATAAATATGTGCGGATCAGATGCGTTCCGGGGCTACCCGATAGGTGATGCCAGTGTTTTTTCTTCGCAGGCAGTTATGAGGGGTTGCGACACACTCACTCAAATAAAAGTGTGTGAACTGGCTTTAACCCAGCTTCACGGTCACCTTGGTCATGATGGCATCTGTAGACGTGGCAGTCTGCAAACTATTCACTACCGTCGGCGAGTGGTCGGGCGTGACCAGTCCCGAACAGAACCGGTAGCAGAAATAAATTGCCCAATTGAATAAGAGAACACATTCAATATGAAAGATTTGTTTTAAAGGGGTTTGGAGAAAATCGTAGAATTTCACTAGCAATAGCCAAACATGACGTTTCAAGATTTAAACCTTAACCCCTTAACTGTTATGTAAGAGCCTACCTATCCCCAAACCATTCGGGACGAGTATAGCTCGTCTGCTTTCCCCGTTTTCCGCTCAACCAATTTGGACAAACCAGACTCGCTCGTGGCTTGGTTTGCAGCTCTGCCAACAAATGACGACGCTGCATTTTTTTATAATTCCACTCTTGTTTTGTTTGTGGCTAGAAAGTTGATATTAAAGGCAACAAATATGATTTTGGAAGAAAACAATTATTGTAACATCCCGACATGCCCCACCCCCAAAAGATAACCCGTCCCCTATTTTTCGCATACTTTGCTATTTTTATGTTTTTTAACTCGGAAAGATGGTTTATTTCTAGTAATTGTTGTGCCCTGGCCAATGGTGACCTTGGCCAAAATGGGGTTAGATAGCTATGGTGGGAGATAAGCAAGCATTGCGGACTGGGAAGGACAGTTGTCTATGCTCCATTGCCCCTCAATGTGAAGACAGGTTTGGCAGGTCACAGAATACAGAAATAGCAGTTTTAGAAGTTTTCTTGATTACACATAGAACGTTAACTCACTCCTCATTTTCACCCAATTTGCTCTCGGCTATCTCTCGTAATATTAAAGTGTCAGGTAATTTCAAGAACTAGACACGGTGGTTAAAGTTTCTTAAAGGGGTCATGAAACGCTTTTCCAACTTTTTCCTGTTTAGCTTTCCTCCTCAACTCATAAATCGCGCATTCTGCCAAACAGTTCAAGAAGACCAAAAGGAGGGAGTCCCCTCTTGCTCGGACTCTCGTTTGTGTAATCCCCCTTAGAAGATTAGCCCGTCGCTCAAAATTCAGGCAAAAGTTGCTTTCCCCACCCCGTTCACCTTGAAGCTGACAGTGCTGTGGAAGCTACGTGCTCGTTGGAGCCACACTTTTGCCATGTGATCACGCTCTCTCGCGCATACCCAAGCGCAGAGAATGAGGTCTGGTGATGAAAGGGAGGCGGCTGATTGGTCGGGCAAGCGCATAGCTTCCACTACAATGTCAGCTTTGGGGTGAAGGGAATAAGTGAGGTCCGGTATCGTGACGCGGTGACGCGCTTAGGGAACCGCGGATGTATCACAGTGAAAAGGCAGAGAGCTTACGAAGGGGAGGAGGTACGAAATAGCCCGCTGTGTTTTCAAATTTTCGCACCGAAAGTCCGGCTTTTGACTTTCTACCTTTTTTCTTTTGGCCCACTGAACGATGTGCTATTAGTAAAATCCCAATCTAAAGTGATTTATACCAGCCCAAAATTCGTTTCATGGGCCCTTTAAGAGGAACCTTGTATCTTACCCGTCTTGAAATGAAACTGTGGTAACCTGGAGCACATGTTCGACTGGCGTGTTTGGTGCCCTATATTGCATCGAAAGTGGTCCAGGAGTGACAACAATTAAAACATTAGTGGAAGCCCGTGGAGAAAATGTGCCGTATCCAGCGTCTCTAAGCGAGCCTTTTGCACGTCTCCAGGCTACCAGCGGCAACTGACCTACAAGAGGGACGACAACTCGTTCAGTGCATTTGGGAACACGGACCGCAGTGGCAGCACTTGGCTCACAGCATTCGTCCTCAAGTCGTTTGTCCAGGTGAGGCTCGTTGCCGGCCCACAAAAGGAAGCTGGGTCGAGGGCCGTCCAAACAGATGCATGGAATGTGAGAGTGTTCGCGTGCGTGGTCAATTAGGCGACTGTGGGAGCCTACGACGTACAATACAGCTGGCCTGAGCCAGCTGAGCACGGAACGGCACCAATTCTTATGGAGAAAGCTGTTCGGTGTTGCAACATCGGGCAGCAACTATATTTCGAAGCACGAGGCACTTTTTATTGGAAGGCCCAGTCCCAAAATTTCATCTGTCCATTCGCAGTGATGGTAAGTGCTGCGCCAAGTTGCGCCAAGAGCGAAGGTCTGCTACAAAAATGGCCAAAGCGCCATTTTTGCTAAGAATTGTGCCACACCTGTGCCTAGGTAGGTTTGAACAAAGAAATTGTTTTTTTTATTATTGGTTGTTTCTAACATTTAGACAAGTAGAAGGAAATAATAATGGTATACAAATACGTATATTGCAGCGTCTTACCGGCCTTGTAGTTTGTATCATCTTAGGTCCGAGCACAGTCAAAAGCTCAAATACAATCACAAATACACATACTAAATGAGCGAGACTAGGGGCATTTGTTGTGCTCGTTTGATTTAGCCGATGAAAAAGCTCGTACGGATATACTGCGGCCAAAGCTACAAGCGTGAGCTATACTCCGTTTCACCTTGCGTCCGAACACAGTGGACGCTACAAGCTATCCTCGCCAATTCTGCTCTCTGAACGTAGCCCGTGATACGCTTTCTGCGCGTTGCAGTGCCCCCTCTCCAAGGTCATGTGACACTCACTCGGCCTTGAATTGGCTTCGATGGCTCGTAGCATCCGCTGTGCTCGGACGTAAGGTGAAGCGGAGTATAGCCCGCGCTTCTGGCTTTGGAACAATCATTTCTGTCACGAGCGCTCGTTCTGCAGAAGGTTTCAAGGCAGTGGGCCGTGCTCTCGTGCTTGTGGCACTGACTACATTCTCTGCGCTTTAGGGCGAACGGAGTATAAGACGACGAATGCCACGATGTCGCCCTTTTGACGCTGTTTGATTGGTCGCATTGGCTCGTTGCGTCGCCCGAGCTTTGACCTGGGATGAATCGAGGCGTAGATATTGCTCGTCAACCGCGCTGCCCCTGTCATCGTCTGAATTTTCTGACGATGTCAGCAATGTCGGCAGCTAAAAGTCTTGAGAAAAATTTTCAGTGTACGGTATGGCGGCTACCGTAATAACACGGAACCAGGTTTTCTTCTACTTCTGATGGTGTCACTCGATTATCGTGTCTGCCACATGCCTTCATGTTGTGGCTACGGTGTACCGTCGCACTTGCGCCACTCACATCAACATTCGCGGCCTTGCATTAGAGCGCGCACGTCGAGCTTCACCGCTTTGCACCGGAGTGTTAGGAGCAACGGCTGTCACGGGGAAGCACGTGGGTTAGCGCAATTGGCTCGGAAGTTATGTTCAGTTACGTTACAAGTCGTCCAGCTTTGGTCTTGACCGTAGGTTGACCTCTAATTTTCAGAAGCTGCGCCGTGAAAGGAAAAAGAAGGGGTCTGTATTGGAATAGATACGGTAGTCAGGTAGTTCGTGCACAGCAGTCGATTGAAAGGGCAGTGAACTTTGACTCAACTCTGGTTCGAACGCCGCTAAAGCGCAGTGTTGATTTTAAGGCACAACTGTAGGTTTCATTATATTGTTGGCTGGTTATTTTGCAGTTTACGATATTAGGACCTTGAGTTCGGTGTTCATGAAGCATGGTGTAGGTGTTACAGTGCATATCAGCAAAGACAAAGGAAAGGAACACTCACCGCGGGACGAGCGCTGTGGTGGATTCCTTTCCTTCGTAAAATTTTGCGAGGAGTCTGGGGACATATTTTTATTGGTAGTTGTTTTAGCGGATATGCTGTTTTTGGCCGGTATTTTGCAGGAATTATATTTACAGGCTAAATTAACCATTATGTGTAAAAGGGGAAGGGAGTGAGAGACTATCTCAACTGAAGTGTCGCGCTATAATTTTTCATCCATTTTTTTTTCAATACCCATTGTAAATGGAAGTTACTCTGACCTGAGCCTTATTTTCTAAAACGAAGGCTGCGTGTTCCTTTTGCGTTCTATCTATTCTTACTACAAAAATAATTAATATACATTTTAATTTTCAAGTGATCTGCTCCAAATATGTTACTGGCTGCTCCAAACCCATATCTTGTCTGCTACAAAACCTATTACAACAGATCAAATGCCGCTTCCATCGCTGCAATCTTCTGTTCATGCATTTTTTGCTAAATGTAGCGGAAAAAATTGATGTACGTGGTCTGAAGTCACGTAACCTGCACTCCAATGCAGTGTCCACGCTCAATTTAGTGGGGCAGATGTTATCACATGACATGAACACCAATTCAGTTTCTTCGCTAAATTTAGCAAGGAAATAAAAGAAAAAAAAATGTTTTTTTCTCTTTGAAATAACTGTTTAATGTCTTCTGCACACGTTTCAACAACCGCTCCTTAAATGCTGCATTTCTTGCATTATAAAACTTTCAAGATAAAAGTCACCACCAATTTTTTTTTTTTTTTTTTTTTGCAGTTCTGCGCTTTAATTTTGTACTGTTTTTGCAAACAATTTTCTTGGCCTGTTTTGTGCAGTCACATGCCTCAGTGACCTTCAGTAACCTCTTTTAATTCTGCGCAAAAGACGTAACTATTAATCTCTCCTCAAAAAACGTTTTGTCATTATTTGTAACTTTTTTTTGCCGCATGTTCTTCGTTGGTTGTTTTTGCAATAAAGATGCAGCATCCAGCTGCATCTTCGAGACAAGTCACAGTGTCCTACCACGCAAGACTAGCATTTGTGGTTCAGTGCATTTGGTCAATGCGGTGGTTTTCATTTTTTCAGATTACGCTGCACAAACTAAGATTCAAGCTAAAGTTACGCCCTCATTCACTCTGGCTCATCCCTCCTCTCAATGCCTCTCCGAGGCCCACTGATCACAATTGCCAAGCATACTGTAAAATCCCGATTAAACGTCAACCCATGGGGAAGAGGTAAATGTTGAAGAATATCGGGTGGGCGATCTTTGGTCGAAATGAGCGATAAATACGGAGGGTGGGGCATTTGCCATGAACCACATGACACCGGAACTGGTATCGCAGATCGCAAACATGGCAAACTTGTGTTCCGGGGTGCAGTGAACATGTGGGAACTCTCTACGAACTCCCGTCTCACGGGAATTGATTCCAGAGATCGTGGGTGCAGCAGATTCGTGTTCCCCAATACGATGACTGTGCGGGAACCCACTGTGAACTCGATTTTCACAGGTATCAACACCACGGATCATGCGGTTGAGATTCAAGTCGGACGCAGCACGATGTCTGATGAAAATTGGGGGTGGAGGCGACGATTTGGAATTTTTATGTAGGGATATTTAGCCAGCAAAACGGGACAGGTGATCTTTTGGGGGGAGGGCGCTCCAATGTGACTTCATGGTAATGTGGAGGATATGGAGAAAGGAGCAAAAAACTGGCGGGTCAAGAGAATTGCCGACGACCCTTTTAGCGCATTGCGATTCTGGAACAAATTTATAAATATAAAACTTGAGGAATTCGTTCATTCACTGGCCATGTCGTGCTTTTGAGCGTGTCTCTTCCCACGCATTCTTCAGGCGGTGCCGTACACCAGCGTGGACCCCGCGGTGCTGGAGAATGCCACGCGCTGGCTGGTGGAGCGCCAGAAACCAGACGGCTCTTTCGAGGAGCCCGGGGAGGTGATCTACAAGCCCATGCAGGTGAGGGCGGGTACTCGAGGTTCTCTTGGCGGCCACATTGAGAAGCCCACTCTCTCGAACCTGTGCCTGGGAGTAATTAACCGCCCAAGAAATGCAGGGTGTGGCGAGTCCCAAGTACCTTTTTATCGCTCTACAGCCAATTAGAGTGGCATGTTTGCTAGTCTGACTGCCAACGAACGAATTGCAAAGCAGGAAACTCAAACGTATTAAGCCCTGCGTTTCTGAAGCTGTCGTTGAGCATAGAGCGCAAGAAACAATAAAATGTTGAACATAGCGTCGATGGTGTCTTCAGGACAATGAGAAAACCTTTACAGCAGCAGTTCTGAAACTTTTGGCCGTCGCAAACCCTATGACCAACTCGGAGGCTTTTCGGGGACCCCAAATGCATTTTGCGTCAAAGGTCTTGTAAAAAACAAATTTTTTTTTTAAGTGCTTTTTGTTATTTGGCGCGAACCCCCACAAACGTTTCCAAGGACCCCTGGGGGTCTGCGGACCACAGTTTGAGAGCCGCTGCTTTACAGCATCAAGTGGGTGGCCATACCACCGAGATGTGCTCTCGAGGTGTTTTGGCAACAGCCCTTTGACAACGAGGCCATGGCGCTGGATTTTTGACGTCCCCTTCTGAAGACTTAGATTAGATGCCGGTCCAGCATCAGCATTCGGCTAGGGACCCGTGTCTCACTGAAAGAACGCAAGTTCCAGTCGAACGCTTATGCGGGACTGGTCTCCAATTGGTGTCTTGTACTGGCCATAGGCAACGTCGAAAATCGAAGCTCTATGGCCTTGTTGTCTAGGGGCCACAGATCTTGGTTTGCCCCACATAGAGACTTGTCTGTCGGTTGATGTCTTGTATTCCCCGTAGACATGTGCATCTCAGGCGGTGAGCGGTGTCACCTTAAATCCTCAATGACTTCGATGACTGTTGTTTTAATGAGTGCTTGTCCGTAAGTGTGCGTCGTCCTTTTCAGAGCGGTGCGGGAAGTGGAGCGGCGCTGACAGCCTATGTCCTGATTGCCCTCTTGGAAAACAAGGTGGGCTTTCAGCATGCTCGGTGTTTTGCAGTGTTTTAAAATTACGAGAAATATGAGACGTGGCACACGTCTCATATTTCTCGTAATATCACTCGCCCTAAGGCCGTCCTGCAAATATTTCCCAAGTTCATAACTAGGGTTCTGTGTTTTCGCTATATGTCGTGCCCACCTATAATAAGGTCGGTTCTAATGAAATAGTGGCTATACGAAGCAATCGCAATTTCCCATTCCCGTTTGGACGTTTTCGGTGTATTTGTGTTTGTTTTTAGGGAAAGATATTCAGCGGCTCCCGCAGATATACCCAAGAGAAAGTTTGTGATAATTTAAGAAAAAATCAAATTAAGAAACTTTACCAAGTCGCAGACCGCCGCACTTTGCTACCACGGCCAAGCAGCTACCCAGAACGGGCAGAAGACGATGCTGCAAAGGGATGCTGGTGGCAGCCTCTCCATCGTTGTCTGCTGCCCGCTGCTTACCTGGGAAGCGACTTTTCTGCATAGCACTAGCACATGGAGAAGCCGTCGTGCCGTGCCGATAGGGGCGTTTGGAGCGCTAGCAACAATGTACTGACAAAGACGAAGGAGAGAGCCTTGATTTAAGAGAGAGCATCTCTAACAAATAGAGAGAATTCACAATTTAATGGCGGACGGCTCCTGGTCCTCCTGGGCAGATTGGCGCAAGTGTGCATGTGTTGGGTTGTTGTGTGGCCAGTGTGGCGAGGAAACCGGGCGGAGAAGCTGAAACATTTGCAGACGATGAAGGCTTCTTACTCCTTGCAGGCTGCAGCTCGTTTTGCAAACGTAGCCCATAAGCCCCGATTGAGCAGTTGCCCCCCTCTCCTACACCTAGGCGCTCTATACCGAGGAAATGCGAACTTGGTGCCGTGCGCACTTCTTTGTTTGCTTCATGTTCCATGTCGGCGTCGCTGTTCGGGGTGGTCGCTCTCTGCGAGAGAGTCCAATAACTTTGCTCAAGCACCGATTACACGAATCATCGCCGCTCATTGATGGCGAGTACGCCAAGTCCCGGCACCCCCAGCACCTCGACGAGGAAGGGGAAGGCAATCTCCTCGAAACAGGTGCACGATTCTTGACGAAGTGCACATAAACCAAAAGAGCGCTGTCGACCACCAATGTCCTCCGCGATGGCCGTCGCAATTTTCGACATGGTCCGTACGTAGCTCGCAAGATCTACCCCTGATCGGAGCTGCTTCTTGCACTTGGCAAGAAGCAGCTCTGATCTAGCAGAAGGCTCATGCAGGGAAGCCTCGAATGCTTTCTGCAGGCACAATAAACGTGTGCCCGTGACGGCTCGTTTCATCTCTTTTTTGCGTGTTACTTTTTAGAGTCCAGATATAGCAAAGCGATTTCCGATTCCAGTTGACTTGGTTATAACTGGTCTCGACAATATACTGATAAATTGAGAAGAATAACCCCAAGCTGGCTTTATCGAAATCTGAGAAAACCGTACAACTCTGAATGGAAGCTGTCCTCCAATCGGAGGAACCCAAACTTTGAGCAAAGAAATCTTTATCTACAGCTTTATCTGGTGCCGGTCCAGAACACGGCCAGCACCGAACTCTCGGCGAAGCTGCCTCTTCCTTCGGGAACCAACCCCCTTGCCTCGGGTCTTCCTCTTGTGGGTACTGGGATGTTCTCCAAGTGTCTGGGTTACAGTTGTGTTCTATGAAGGTTGAGGAATCTCGTGCCCATGTCTTGGTTTCTTCGGCATAAGTTCCAATAAACCAAATTTTAAAAGAAATAATCTCGGGGAACAGTGATCCCTGTTTATAGCGTGGCATTGCATAAATAGTTAAAGCTGCTTAGAACTTGAAAAGGGACCTTGTAGAAATGTCATGGTGGAGGTTGATGCTTTGCTAAGGTACTACTTTGATGAATCTATACTTTATGTTGAGAGGGGCTACTGTCGACATCAGAGCACATGGCGCTACGTTGCATGATCTGATGGCACGGGACACCATGAAGTGCACCATGGCATCATGTGACCTGAGTGTGTCACGTGGTCATGCGACCCTTAATGGTACCGACTACATAAATTGTAGTGGCTTAGTGTGGTGATGTGGACGAGTTGGTTTATGTTTGGGTTTGAGTGGGTTCATGTTTGTTCATGTTCATGCTGGTTCTAGTTGGTCCATGTTCATGTGGGCTAGCTGGGTCATGTACTTCTCTCCCGTATTCCTTGTTTTGCGCACTGTTTCATTTATTGCTTACTCATCGTGGAACCAGCCCCAAAAGCCAAATTTTTAGAACCACACGGTGCGAAACAGATTGAAACAGGTTGACACACCCACACGACACCTTCTACATCCTTAAGCTTTCGGGAAAGTATCATCCATCTCTGCACCGTGCGTCGTGCCCGACCCTCCCCGGCCCCCCTGGGAAGAAGGCGAGGTCTTCAGCGCACGCACCCTGGCTTTTCTTTCAGGCCAAGTCCTCGCAGCCGGCGGTGGTGCAGGCGGCTGAGGAGTTCCTGCTGAAGGAGTTGAGGACGCAGAGCGATCCCTACGTGGTGGCAGTGGTGACATACGCCCTGCACCTGTCTGGCCACCGGGCCAGGGACGGAGCCTTCCAGAAGCTGCTCTCCCTCGCCACCCGGGAAGGTAAGTCGTCTGCCGGCAGATCGCAGCTTCTCAATTGCCATAGAGCGGTTGCGGCTCTTCGCCTTGACAGGCACGAACAAGGCTGGTTCGCACACTTGCGACTGCTTACAACAGAGTGCGTTACGGCCGAGTGCGTTACGGCCGAGTGCGTTACGGCCGAGTGCGTTACGGCCGAGTGCGTTACGGCCGAGTGCGTTACGGCCGAGTGCGTTACGGCCGAGTGCGTTACGGCCGAGTGCGTTACGGCCGAGTGCGTTACGGCCGAGCGCGTTACGGCCGAGCGCGTTACCGCCTCTTGGGATATGAAGAGAGAGCACACTCGCATGCTGGTGCCATTTATGAGGTTACCCTGGAACTGCGTTTCACCATACTGCATTTCACGATAACTTGGCGAACTGCGAGACTACGGCCCCGCGACCCAATAAGAGCCTCAGAATGAGGCACGTGACAACACGTCATGGGAGCGTGTGTGTCACTGCGCCAAATGCGAGGCCCGGAGGAACCGGCTGTCGTCTGCTGCGGAACCAACCAACTTCGAATGAACATGCACCGCCGCAACATTGCCGTCCTCTAGAGTAGTGAGCTCTTCGGGAACAGTTCATGAGGCAACCATACGCTCAATTTACCCGCAAATCTGTGGCGGGTGTTAATGCCAGGGCGGAAATTAATGGGAATTGTTGAAGGGAAGCTGAAGAGGTTCTAGAAAAAAACGAGTTAGAGGTGAATTCTAGAGATGCCGTGAATCTTAATATCACGTTAGTTTTCTCCGAAGATGTAATGAAACTCGAGAAAACACGAAAAACTTCCGATCAGTCGTTAAGTCATAAAAGGACCTTTCGCCCGCCGAGCACATGTCGCTCATGTGGGCAGCGCGTGCAATTGCGAGTGTGCCAGGTATATTTCCCCGCACCGACACCAGTGGTGACGTCTTTTTCTGACCTTTTTGAAAATAGCAACAGTGCACGTGTATAGCTTTGATAGGCGCTAAAGATGCGCGAGAGGGGAGGGTCCCAAAAATTTATTTATGACGTAACGCTCTCGGTAGGAGGGGCTTTGGCAGTACTTTGAAAATGATTTTCTACAGCCTCCGTGCACCAAATTAAAAAATCGCACAGAACCGCTTCCCAAAGGTGACATACTGACCCATTGGTTCAGAAACACTTCCTTTGATTTCCTTGCTTTCAAAACTCTCACTCACTCACTCTCAGCTTCCCTTTAAAGGCTGCCTAGAGCGGCAAAATGCTAGGTCCGCCTTTGCCTATAGACATAGTTAGGAAAGGTTATGGGTGCTGACCGGGGCATTGTGCACATGCAGATGACATGGTGTTTTGGAAGGACCCCGGAGTGACGCCAGTGAACACGACGGACAAGCAGTCGGACTTCTTCTTCAAGGCCCACTTCAAGGACGTGGAGATGACTGCCTATGCACTGCTCACGCTCATGGAGAGGGGAGACGTGAGCGCAGCCATCCCAGTCATGCGCTGGCTCGTCTCCAAGCAGAATGCCAACGGGGGATACAGCTCCACCCAGGTACGGGCTGCTCCCTCACTGGCCCGGGGAAGTCTTTCACTGGCCTAAGAGGGTTTTTCAATGTCCCAATAGTCCTTTACTGGCCTGGGAACGTCTTTCATTGGCCCAATACGCAGCCTTTGATTTGAGTTCTTAGTCGAAAACAGACGACCGCGTCTCCTGCTTTTGACTGAGTGCGTTGTCTGCTCGCCATGCCTGTCGGGAGATTTTATTTAATGATACTGCAGCCTATTCAATTCCTATTCAATTAAAGCCATAGCAGAAATGGTTTTATACAACGTTAAAGATACAAAAAAAAAGCTTGAACATGAGAGAAGCGCTCTAAAAAAATATGTTGGTGAGTGTAGCAGATAGTTTCGATTGAAGAAAGCATTACTATATCATTTTCAAGCTAAGCCCAGTCTTTTATTGCCCGAGGGAAGAATGAACATGTGAAAACTGTGTCTGAATCTGCATTATTCGATTGATCCGGCGCGATTGATCCTGAACGATTCAACGAATGAGATGGCGGCACTTTCACATCCATTGCTAACTCGGTTGTCTGCGTCGACATCTGCTGTTGACCCTGCCAGATTTGTTGGTCTAATTTTTTTTGTAGAAAGGTAGGTATGCCTTAAAATTTCACGAGGTAAAATGAACCGCTAAAATCTACCTTTTGTGAAATTTTGAGGCCACTACGTGCAGGTGCCGATTTTGTGACCGATTCTAGAGCAACCTAGAGTATTCAGGACACCCTATTTGACCGTTTTACTGAATGAGGGTGAGGGGGAATAGGGAGAAGGCTACCGGCCCACTCTCCTCACTGGACTGTGTAAAACGAGGAGAATCCCCGGATGTGCGCCTCGAATGCATGTGATGCCCGACGGTCACTTGCTTCGCCAGCCGTTTCCTCTCGTTTTCGCTTCCCTAGATATAATTAAAGCCACTGGATTCAATGACAACACCCACCATGTCATCAGAATACCATTGCTCAGTTGTAGCTTGCGCGAACAGCCAGCGAAAGCGTAAAATAATATCGGGGGACCCCTGTATTGCGCACGGACTCCGGCAAGGTGAGTGCGGCTGCAATGTTTTTAAGTTCCATCACTTCCTACTTGACCAGGACCTCCGACGACAGTAGGTTGCGTCAATAAACAGAAAAGACTTTACCATTTGCAAACTTCTCGAGTGTGTTCGCAACATTTCGTGACTGGAGCGCGCTTCGAATTCAAAGTTGTACCGTCGTCAACATGGGTTACGATCGCAAGGTAAGTATAACTTCTTTCAAGATAAGCAGTTTCAGTTTGTAAAGTTTCTCTTGGTATTTTCTGCAGGTCACACTCTCGCGACGACGTTTGCAGAGAACAAACTACAGGCCGCCGCTAAGCACGATCACGATTTTCGATTCATGAAGACTTTTAGTAGCTGAACATTCCCGTTGCCGAGCGTGGGTTTCCTTATTGCTGTCCTTAAATCACGATCTCCGGCACAACAGCAGAGAACCGTTAAATTATGTTAACCGTCGCAACGCGACTGCATGCTTGTTATTTTACGGATGAGTGCGCAACATAGGCGGTAATAAACGTCAACCTCGAATGCCACAAAATGCTGAACCGCTGATAGACCCACGCTTGCAATGGGCCTATTTCAACGTTGCTGTATTCAGTTTTTGAGAAAAGATGCACCCGTCGACATGGAATCCTCGATTAAATCTTTTGCGCATATAAAACATTGGGGCATAGTAGACCGAAGCTGTCTACTATTGTTTCCGCGATGCTCCTATTTTGCGCGTTTTCGTTTTCTTGTTGTGGTGTACACGGAACGTCAAAAACTTTCTCGGTGTACTCCACCTACAACTACAAAAAACCTGAGGGAACCCCAAATTTATTCTCTGTCAACTGATGCAGCAGTCTTGAGTACTCATCTCCAATTCCATTCGCTGGCGCGCTCGTGGCCGCCGCAATTGCTGCCGTTGGTGCACGCATCGCTGCACCCGCGGAAGCCATATTACCGAGCACGAAACAGGCACAATGTGTTTAAAAACGTGAGTGCATCCAATAACACACAAGCCCCACCCTGCGGCAAATATTACTAGCGTTTTACCGCACCCAATACATCAGCGGCGCCCAAAGGAGTGCTTTTACCCAGTTCAGGGTGACTGTTGAGCCTAACGCTCGCTAGATGGCGTCACAGCATTCAAAATGGCGCTACCCACGATAAAACGGTCTATATAAGTAAAGTAATGGGCCTGGGGTGCTTTGGTTCGTTACTGGCCCTTTGCGTCAATTCCTCTACAGTTGGCACCTCGTATTGTTTCTCCGGGCTTGTAACTCGGACACTGTGCCCAGATGGTCCGAGAGGAGGAGGAAACTTGCCTCACCAATCTTTCTGCGCGGCTCGTGAAAGAGAATGTCTCTGGCAGGACACGGTGATCGGGATTCAAGCCCTGGCCCGTCTGGCTGCCAGCGTGGTGTCGCAGACCATAGCGGTGGATGCCTCGGTCAAGTACGGCGACGGGAGAAAGCGCACCCTCAAGATCCACAGCGGGAATGCCCTGGTGCTCCAACGCATCGAGGTGAGCACTCGTCTTCCCAATGAAGTAATTGTGTCGCACGTGTGTCTCAGTTGTAGACGAGAAATTTAGCCAGTGCGGTACAACCTAGCTAGCCCGGGGTCTTTAATGGGCACCACGCAGTAGCGATACGCGACCACACGCCGGTACGATGCTCATTCAGATTGAGACGGGCAGGGGTGGAGATTGAACCCAGGATCCCCTGGGCTTTGTGGCGCGAGCTTTCGCTCACAGTTCTCCTGAGCTGGTGCGCGCTAGCCCACTCCTCCACCGATCCTCCCCCCTCTTGTCTTCCTGCCATGGTGACACTTTCTGTGTCACGTTGGTGCAGGTTTAAAGAGATGGTTGCGCACTATTTAGGCACCTCATGGGTTGCTCTGGATCATCTTTTTATGCAGCGTTTTTTTTTTTTTTTTAATTTTTTTATTGTTGACGTGCATTTTGATGTTTCGTTTGTGCCAGTCGTGCGAGTTTTCTTTCACTGTTAAAAATTTACTTGGGCTCGCTGGATGGTGTGACTCGTCAAGCATGCCATTGTCTTTTGTGGTGGCTCCCCAGACGGGTGTAGCACCCGTCAATTGTCCGAATAAAACCGATTTTTTTTATTTGACTTCACGACCCACTGATGCCTTAGGGTGTCTTTTCGTACCACTGATCACCGAAAATGACTGATGGCTTCTCACAGTGCTGTTGGATGACAGCAGTGTTCCGGCATCTACACTTTCCCCGCGTGGTATACTGGGTGTTTCACTGGAAATTGGCCAAAATATTTGCCTACAAACTAAGCATTGCGCAGAAGCAAGATTGCAACTGTATTGGTCACTGTCAAGAGGCCTATTTATTAAGCTACATAGCATTTAGGATGAGTGACGACATATGCAAAATTGATGCTGTAATTAGTGATAACAAGCTGATAGTTTCAATTAGAAACTTGATGGGTATCACAAAAAGACCACTAAATCGGTTAGTATAAGAAAGGAACGAAGCATGCATTCAGCTTTTCTGGGTTCCAAAAATACATTCAACGTCAATGCACCCGCATGGTTTCTTCCTTATCTGCATTTTTGCTCTGCCAGCCTCATGCCTGTACTGTGAGCGATAACTTTTGTGCACCTTTGTGGTTCATACACGGCCCCTTTCTAAAATTGACCGCCTTAGTGGTTTTCATTGACGTTCAGCAAGTTCCTAGTAATTCAAGCCGTACGCTTAATTTTGCTGATGAAAATTATTTAAAATTAATGAATTCTCTAATCCAAAACACAATCTATTACCTTATTAAATTTGCCCCTTGGCAGTGACTAATATGGCACCAGTCGTTTTCCTGCGCGACGCATACATTTCACAAATTTTGGACAGTGTTCGGTGAACCACCTAATGCGAGACATGAAGCATGGACACATGCGAAGATAACCGCACCATCTGATGATTATATGAGAAACTATTTATAATTACAATGCACCTTCTGACAGGCAAATTAGAAACATTTCTGGGCACTGAAGGAACACTCAGGTCCAGTTCAGTCTCGTGGATGTAGCACATATTTCACAGACAACTCGATGGGACAACACAAACAAATTGTACTGGTGGCAGCCTGTGTGCAACCACAAACAACAAATGCATGCATGGTGTTCCAGCCTTCCCCGGTCAGTTGTGGAGACTTTGATTGAAATGTGGTATCTTTGTCTCGCTTTAATTCTCGGGAGTTTCAGCCCTGGTGGATACGACTAGCTTTCTAATGCCCCATTTTGTGCAAAAATGTATGTGTCGAAATTCTGAAAATACTTGGCTGGTATATGTGGACTCGAGGTCCGGGAAGTGAAGCGCGCCTTGGTATTAGAAAAAGCTTGGAATGGTCTTTGGTGTCCCTGTAAATGGCAACTTTGCTCAAAGTTTGTACCGAATCGGTGACTGATATTGCTGTAGGGGGACATAGTAGCGAGTTTTAGAATAGCTTGCACAAAAGCTTTGCTTACATACAGAAATAGCGTCGTTGCCACTGCTACTCTAAAAAATTCTAATATGGTCGTAGCCTAAATGTTAGATCAATGTGGTGTCGGATTGCCACAGCTGATTACCAATGTTTCCACCACTCAATTTCCTAATTTCTCTTTCCCATAAATCTGGAAACTGATATTTGAAGCCAAGTATCTACGGAATATGGGAGTGCTGACTGCGCTAAAACAGTTGCAACCCCGAGATCAGAGAAGTGGAGCCAGCAGTCTTTTAATACAATTGAAACACCATAGAGGTTTCACAGTAGTGCGATAGAATCAATAGTCTATGTGTAAAAATCGGCAAGGAACATATGGAAACACAGAAGTCCAGAGAGAAGCATGACTTACACTTGAGCATGCTTAACATTTTTTAGAGGCATGTGCTTGGAACTTCCAAAATTTATTTATGAATTAAAAAAAAAAAAAAAAAGCAATCCCATTCGTTTGGAGGTCTTTGTATGTGGTGCCAGCTGGTGCGTACAACAAAACATTGACATGACGATTTGCCAAGAAGGGAAAGACATTAAATGGGTAGAGTTCAACTATAAAAAAAGAAATGTGCTGGTTACAGTCAAACCCGTTTATAACGAACAGCAGGAAACGCTACGATCAGTTCGATATAGGAAGTAATTCGATATAGCAAAAACCATTTACAACGAACTTCCACGATACGTTCGTCGGAAGGCGAGAGCTTCTCTTTCTTTCTCATCTCTTCGCTTCCGCCTTGTAACAAAGGGCTAGAAAGTTTTTTTTTTTTTTTTTTGCATGCGTGCAGAGTTTTTTGTTTCTAGCTTATCTCCCCTTCTGAATCGCTTCTTTGTGGGCAACGGTTCTGGGATGATTTTTTTTTTTTTTTCTGTGCATGCATGTAGAGTGCATTTTTTAGCTTTCTTCCCTTGTGAATCGCTTCTCTTCGCTCAATTTTGTTTGGAACATTGAATTTTTTAAATTTTCTTCCTTTCCTACTTTTTTTTTTTGGGGGGGGGGGGGGGAGGGGAGGGGAGGGGAGGGGAGGGGAGGGGAGGGGGCAAGGGACAGGCTAGAAGACGATTGTTGGCGCGTTTTTGGAAGCCTTCCCGGGGGGAAAAAGTTTGTTATAGCCAGTATGTTGTTCGTTATAAAAAGTACTTTTTACATGCATTTTTATTTAAATTTTCCTTGAGTTCGATATCGACAATAATTCGCTGTACATGGGTTCGTTCTAAACGGGTTTCACTGTAGTAGTTATTTGTAGAACTCGGAGAGCTTATAGGGAAAGACGCAAGACAATACAATGTGCTCGGCATTTTCTCTTTAACTTGCCTTTCTTGCGCTCTCAGTTCTGTGGGAGTCGAGTTTGTGTCCTGCTTTCTAGCTGCGTGTAACATTCTACATGGTATCTGTGAAACGCTTAACTATGTTGATGCACCGTGCAGCATCCAACTTGCCGCAATTGGTACACTCGGAGCTGCCACACTCATTGTTTCGTAACAGCACAAAATATTTTTGCAGCTTCCATCAGACTTGAAGTACGTGGAGATCGAGTCCTCTGGATTTGGAGTGGCTGTTATACAGGTGAGACTGGTTGTCCATTTTATAACTGCCTTTTGAATTGGGGTCTAAACGTTTTGCATTTGTTTTGCATCTTAACTGTCCAGTTTGTTTTAGCAAAAGGAAGTCAGAGTTGTCTTCACTTCCTTTCTCCTTCGCCTTACTTTGTGTCTGCATTGTTTCTGCCCCCTCAATCCCCTTTCCTGTCAGTAGTGTAATGCTGTACTGTTGAGAGACAAAGCTAGCCCTGCCAGCGTTCCGCAGAGAAGTTGCAGCAGAGTACTACAGTCTACGCTCATTATAACAGACCTTGATTTTGACCAAGATTTCGGTCTGTTGTAGGAGCTTATGTTGTATGCAGATATGAAGTTGAGTCAATGGTATGTAGAGGAAGACCAACCGAACTTCACAAATCGATATGTTCTATCCAAATGTCTGTTGTAACCAGGTCTGTTATAATGAGCTTAGACTGTATAGGAGATTTTTATGCAAGTCTCAGCTTGGCCTTATTAGCAGGGTGCGCGTAGTCATATATCGGAAAACACCGAGCAAGCGGCCATTTGCAGAAAATCTGGAAAAGCTGGAAGGTCGGTGCTTGTTGGGTCCGAGACCTAAAATACAGAAGGGGCACGAGGTAGGGTAGGCTTCACGAGTTTACGCTGCTGCCCACGCGTCAAGCTTCACCGCTTCCAAGTGGAGTGCTTGGAGAAGCTATTGATAGAAGGGTTGGAAACTGGGCTAGTTAGGTAAGTATTCATTTCGGTTAAAAAAATGACCGCATCTCCACGGGGTGAATGATGTTAATTGGGGCGAAGCTCTGGTGGCGCTTGTCTGCGTAGACGCTGAGCCGAAGCATGCCGAGCCTTTCGTTCGTTTTCATTCATGTGAGAAAGAGAATGTGTGGCATGGAACGTGGTTATATGCGCATTTGAGCATTTGACCGCAGTGCCCTCTCGTCTATAAACGTTGAGCCAATGCGTGCAAAGTTTAGCGCGATTATATACGCATTTGACCGCAGTGCCCTCTCCTGTATAGACGTTGAGCGGCTCCATGCAACGTTTCATCCATGACATCCCCAGCTCTTGAGTTACTACCACATCTCGGAGCCCCCTACTCGTCCCGCAGTCGTGACCGAGTGGTTCAGGCGATGGACTAGAAATCCATTGGGGTCTCCCCGCACAGGTTTGAATCCTGTCGACTGCGCAAACATTTTTTTTTGTCATTTTTTTCATCTTTTTTTACTTTTTTTTTGCCCTACACGAGCACGAGCACCGACGGACGCTGGACGGACATAATTTTTTTTCATCTTTTTTTTCCATTTTTTTTTTTCCCTACACGAGCACGTGAGCGCAGGAGCACGAGCACCCGACGCCGGACGGCGGACGGACATACGGACATGGCTAGCCCCTAAAGAGCTTCGCCCCTAAAATGTGCAAAAGATGAGGATGAAGGAGAGTACAATGTTGAGGTGGTTTTTAGGGCCCCAAACAAATTGGCCCAGGTATGTAAGAACAGGGGGAAGAAAGGCAAATTTTCTCGCGGACTAAGACACGCAAACCGTTTTGCTCACTGTCGGGTGGGCATCCGCGTAGTGTATTGCATTGCGCTGCCATGCGAGAAAGTGTATGTGGGGCAGACGGGATGTTGCGTCGACGATAAATTACGGGGAGAAGCGTGCATCGCTCCGTTCAAGCACCGTGCGGGCCATTTGGCTGCCGATTGCGATAGGTGCAGGTGCTCCCCCATATTCGCTGACACAAGTGTCCTGGGCAGATCCAGAGACCAGTGGGCAAGAGAAATTTTGGAGGCCCATAAAATAAAATCTGGGGGAGAGAGTTGCATCAGTTGTCCTTCCCTCGCGTTAACAGAGGCTAACATGCGGTTTTATCTTCGACATTGCTGCATGTGTTAGTTAGGATTCGTGACCAAGGAGTTTTCTCCGAGTTTTGAAGCCGGGATGAATTGTTCCGCGCTTGAGCAAAAGGAGGGTGGG
Source organism: Ixodes persulcatus (assembly GCA_013358835.2). Taxonomy (NCBI): domain Eukaryota; kingdom Metazoa; phylum Arthropoda; class Arachnida; order Ixodida; family Ixodidae; genus Ixodes; species Ixodes persulcatus. The sequence continues at coordinate 167,759 of JABSTQ010009053.1, forward strand.
GTGGGGGAGAGGACCTTTCTGTTTTCTATGTGGCCCCTGAAGTTCGATTAAACCGCCAGTTGCGAGTGAGCTTTGTCTGTCGTGTTTGTTTTTTTACTTTGTCCTCACCTTTTGCGCGCTTTTTAACCAAATTGAAGTGGTCGATGTGGAGGAGTATCTCTGTTAGCTAGGTGGGCTCAGAAGCCTGCAATGGACACACTGCTTGTCACATGGGTGCACACTCGTTAATCTACAGTACCTCAAACGATAGAACTACCTTTCTTGCCGTAGCACAAGCCGGTACTCGTAGAGCGGATGCTTCGCTATGGTATGTTTTTTGTCTCGACACACGCAAGTTGAAGGAGCCCACGTACCGACAATCGGCACAAACCCTCGTATACCGCTTGCCAGTCGCCGGCAGTTGGCTGCCAGTGGTTCACTGCTGTGGCACGAGCAAAGGGAAGCCCAAAGACCAGTGGGTGGAAACACTTGCGCTCGGACACTATTTCAATTTGTGCTTCTTGAAGCTCGTGCCATAGACAGGCTCGAGCGTGAACCGCTTTGGACACGCGTGAAGCGGTTCCCTGCGTCATTCGCCTGCCCTCTCCCTCCTCCCGCATGCAGGTGTCGTGGTCGTTCAACCTGGCCGTCTCTTCGGAGGCCCCCGCCTTCTTCCTCAACCCGCTGCTGGATAAGACCTCTACCGAGAGCTACCTACAGCTCAGTGTCTGCACACAGTGAGTCCTTTGGGGGTGCAACTCGTGAACACCGGCATTGGCCTCTGCACTAAAGGTGTCGCACGCACCACAAAGCCTGCGTGCCAGGGAAGCGGCACGTGTGAATTTGAGAGCGATACAGTTCACGTTCACGGCTCCGTTGTCGAGGTGTCCAATAATGGGAAAAACGTGCAATGGTGAGGCAGTTTTGTAAAGGTATCGGGGAAATTTGGGAAGAACGCGGAGCATCGGGTAGCTGATGCTACTTTACCGTAGACTTTGACTTACTCGGATGTTTGGACACCGGTTGGGTGTTTTTCAAGAAGTCAATTTGCTGGACCCGATCTCGAGGTCGGGTCCGGCAAGTGCAACCACGGTATGTCTCGGAGCTCTGAGAATTCCGCACCAGATGGCTCTGCCCGTTCATCCCTACCCAATTTTTTTACAGCCCTACGAGCTTGTAACTCGTTGTGCAGAGCATTTGTATGTGCCTCAATTCTGTCCACTGTCATTCGCTCCTAAACTCGACGTGAGGCGACGGCGAGGATAATTAAAATAGGAACACGCGTGACTCCGACTTGATTGTATTTATTGTTTCTCGCTGCTCCCTTTGCCCGGAGTTTCTTGCTCGGTGGGACTGTTCCCTTCCTTTTCCCCTAGATCTGCATTGACTGTCGAGAGTTTCAGATTTGTCGGCGTCGGGCGGTGCTCCACGATGGCTACGTTCAGTGGTGCCGACGGCATTCCGCAGCTCGTCTCCTGCAGCTACCGTGGCGAAGGGGAGGCGAGCAACATGGCGGTGATGGAGGTGGGGCTTCCTTCGGGCTACCTCTTCGACTTCGACACGCTCAGCAGCATCCACAGGACCAAGGAGGTACGCAGGGTCGAGAGCCAGGACTCTGACACCAACGTGGTCATCTACTTCGACAGGGTGAGTGCACCGCTCGCCCGTACCGTCTCTGACCGTTGTATTGGCAGGTATGTCCTCAAAAGTGGTCCCTCAGTTTCTGCCCAATCAAGTCACACTTGCATTGCGGTGCTGCCTGCCACGATCCTGGTAGAGGCGGCAGACGCCCCCGTTCTACTATCTTTCGCTCTCCAGCGACACTGGGCGGAAGCTTCAGCATCCAGGAGTTGGAGCACCGCAACGACAGTGAAACTTGCGTCTGCTCGTTCTTTGTTGCTGGAATGTTTATTACCATTTGCTGGGATTGCGACATTTGGCAGCGTGGCGGGCAGGCTCCTGCAATGTATTTCGTTGCCGCTTCGGAACCATCGAGCGGTAGGGACGTGAAATGCACCAGTCGAAGACTCGTTTCGCACACTTTACCTGTATCTCCTTAGGGCACGTATAGAATTGATCGTTGCGATGCACTGAGAAACATTCCCTGCGAAGGTGTCTGAGAGAAAAAGTTTATGGTGTGAAAAAAAGACCACAATCATTGGCGAATACATGTAGCAAATTTTTTTAGGAGTTGTTTTGGTAGCTTTGAGGTTAAGTGTCGGCCTACAGATCCTCATGTGGCAGGTTCGATTCTCAATCGAGGAGAAACGCGTCCCGACCGAGGTTTATTGCAGAGAAGGTGCCTTGTAACCAAGATTTGATTAACGTTGCGCGTCGAGAGATCTCCAGGTGGTCGAAAGTAACCCTCAGTCCTTTGCCGGTTCACGCCAGATGCCCTTTGTTAGTTTTGCACCGTTACATTCCAGTGGGTAATCGACGAGTCGGAGACGCTGGCGTGACTCCGGTAGTGTTTATTCTCCGGCAACCGGACCATAAAAAAAAAACCTTGCTTGGCGTCGCAGCCGCTGAAATTGGCCCCGATTGAGTGCTACACCTCTGACAGGGTGACTTTTCAGCTAACACGGCCGAATGTGATTTTATCAACCCAGTTCTTAGTTTTGAAAGAAAACAAGGGCTCTGAACATTTTTTTTTAGGGGCGAAGCTCCTTAGGGGCTAGCCATGTCCGTATGGCCGTCCGCCGTAGGCCGGCGTCAGGTGCTCGTGCTTCTGCTCGTGAGATCACGTGCTCACGAGCACGTGAGCACATGCTCACGTGCTCGTGTAGGGCAAAAAAAAAAATTGGAAAAAAAAAGATGAAAAAATATTATGAAAAAAGAAAAAGAGAAAAAAGAGTAAGGGGTTCTGAGATGCCATCCCATCTGTCTGCTTAAAAAAAGAAAAAGAAGAAAACCACACATTCTCCTACTGCCATGAATGAAAAGGACCGAAAAGCTCGGCATGCAGCGCCTCAGCGTCTACGTAGACAGCAAGCTGCTCCGGAGACCAGGGCGCGAGAAGCTGCTGCACAGCGTCAAAAACGCCAAGCGGACCCAGAGTTGAGAGCTCGGGAAGCAGCGGCAAAGCGTCAACGCCGACAGCAAGCAGCAATACCTATGACCAAAATCAGTATCATCAGCACCACCCGAGCTTCGCCCCAATCAACATCATTCACCACGTGGAGATGCGGTCATTTTTATTGTCTAATTTCCCTTTAATCTAGTGCGCATATTTTTTTTCTAATGGCGGATTCAAATCTACAATTTGATTTAAATGAATGTCCCATGGAATTTGTACCATAAATCTAGAGGAAAAAGTCTGCTCTTTACTAAACGCAGAGGAGCAGCATAATGTCACTTGGAAGATCGGTACCTAGTCTTTTTTAGCTCTACCTTGCAAGAAAACGTCTGCATTGTGCATGAGATAAAAATATGCTGACATCGCCGCTGTTGTTGCCCCGATTCTCGACGAAATGGATTAGCATTTAGCGCGGGAGTTCCGACTCTGTGAAGGATTGGAACTCCAACCTCTCAACGGTTTGCATACTATTGTCTTCAAACAGCCAGTCTGTTCTCTCGAACATCGGTGATTTCAGATGCAGCCACCACAGCTTCCCTCGACCGCTGCCTACAGTTTGCATACTGTTGTGGTCAAAGAGCCAATCTTTCCTCCCAGTTGTTGGCGGTCTCGCACAAATGGCGTCGCCGCTGCTCCTCAGTTTTAGAGCGCAGTTCTAAGGTGCCCATTTCCGGCTTGAGCGGCGTCGCCGTTGGTGTCACCGTCATCGTCGGCGGAACCGCGTGGTGCATTATGGGAACTGTCCCATAATGCACTGCGCGGGACCCTCGTGACGTCACGAGGGTCCTGCGCGGTGCGTATTGTGACATTTCCCATGATGCAACGTGCGAGGAGGAGGAGGAGGGCAAGAGAAGGGAAGAGGGGAGGAGGAGAGGAGGGGAGGTGCTTGAGGCATGAGAAGAGGATGAGGTAAAGGAGGAGAAGAGGAGGAGGACGAGGAGGAGGAAGAGGAGGGGAGGAGGAGTAGTAGGGAGGATGAAGAGGTGAGAAGGGAGGAGGAGTATACCCTCCCCTGAGTACCCTTCCCTCCTCCTCCTCAAGAGCTACGCTCTAATTCGGCGTTACAGGGTGTTCTAAAAGTCTAATTTTTTCATTGTCGCTTACGTTGTGCCATGTGCCTATGCCCTGGTGCCGTCGTAAAAGGAGTGCGTGTCAACAGCTGCGCACTTTTGGATGCGTGCGAGAGGACTCATTCCCTCTTACGTAAGAGAGAAAGTGGACATAACGAGCGAACAGACGAAGCGAAAGAGCAAGGTGGGAACCATGCCGCAGCTTTATTAAACCAGTCCAGTCTAGTCCAGCCCAAAGACGGCCGCAAGCACCAATGCAATAAGTGCCGACGTATTTAAATGTTTGACGATCAGTGGGATTCATTCGATGGACATGCGTTGGCATTGGCTGTTTCTCGCCCCCTTTTCACTCCTTTCCATTCGTTTAGGACCCCTTTCCATTTGTTTATGACCCCTTTTGAATCGTTTATTACCCGTTTTCAATCTTTTTTTCACCCTCTTTATCACTCGTGGAAAGAACCACGTCCATCGCCGGAGCGGCAACTGAGCTGGGCCGCATACTAAAGCAGCGCGGCGCCTGCTCGTCTCTGGCTCCGTGCCAGCTGTGCGACACTCATATTGGTCCGAAGCGCTGATGTCAGCACGCCTCATCCTCTCCCTCTCCCCGCTGCCAGCACAACACCTGCTGGCCACCCCACTCTCCTCGCGACGTCATGCATGGCGCTGACGCATGAACTGACGCCGGCAGGTCTTCATGAAAACGAGCGTTCTAATCAACGTTACTAGAACACTCGGTTGGGAAACTTACCGTTGAAACTTGGGCCGCTGGCGTCCACCGAGACCGAGCTAAATACGACAACAGTGCCACTCTTTATCATTTGTCTTTACTGTGGTCAACTTGAACTTTTAAAAAGCTTGTTTTTGCATAAAAATCAACGGAAAAAGCTTTTTTTGAAGGAACTTTATTGGAGTTTAATTCAAAATGAAGGGCGCGTGATGTTTTCTGAAATCGTTAATTTGCCAGGTTTTGTGGCACAATTAATATTGTTTTTATACAACCATGCCTCAGCAGTGATTTTAGGTAGCGCGTCCCGACCTGGGCACATCTTCACTTTGGTAGTACTGTGATTCGCGGCGCGTCCGCTTGGGAGACGAGGGTGGCACCCCTGAGACCCCTTGCACCATATCTGTTTTGGCGCCAAAATGGCCGATCAAAGCCAAAATAGAGGTCACGTGCAGTTCCTCGAGTGGCCGCTGCGGGAAAAATGGCGGCGTTGCGATCACCATTAGCTCTGTTCTTGAGTATGGATCGGTGCCACTTTTTCAAAGCAGGCTCTATGGCAGTTTCCCAACCGAGTGGTTCTAGTAACGTTGGTTCTGACGGTAACGCATCAAAAACTTTGACAAGCACTCGAACGACTTCAGTACATTGCGGTGAAACTGACACGCCTAACTTTTTGTCTGCTTCTTTTTTCCACTCATCTGTCACTCTTTTTCATTCGTTCTCACGAAACCACCGACGTCCGCGCTGACAATGTGCCTTTTCCTTGCACAGATTGGAAGGGAGGAGCTGTGCGTGACTGTGCCCGCCCACAGGGAGCACAAGGTGGCCAACCAAAAGCCCGTGCCCGTCAAGGTCTACGACTACTACAACCTCGGTGAGCAGGGCACTGGCGACCCCCTCGGAGTCTAACATAGTTATCAACCTTTTCCACGCGGGTGTTGCCATTTTGAATTGCGAAACTTCCGACACGGGGAAGAGCATGTTTTGCCCTTGTCACACCACTGGGCAGCATGCACATTTTAATTGCAGCTGTCATTCATTGGTGTTTTGCCTCTTATATGCTCCAGGCTGTAAAGTCTCGCTTTTTTTCTCGTCCCCCATACCAGATATGTGCACTAAGTAGCTGGGATGAGGGCAAATAGGAATGGTTTATAGGGGAGGGCTGGACACTTTTTGGGCATTACGGGAATGGGTTATGGTAATACGTTACTGAAGTGTGTTGTGGACATCGATTACTAAAGTGCATAACACATTTGAGTATTTACGAAAGTGAGTCGCTTTCTTTGAAAGTAGTGGCCATTTTCTTTAATGTTGGGATTGCCTTGTATAGGCACAATCGGTGTCTCTGTCATTATCAAAGTGTCTGTGCGACTACATACATCCCTGCAGAAACAAGAGACTAGGCAGGTTTCTCTTGGATGTGGGGAAAGGTTAGGCAGAGATAGGCAAGCTTTCTTGGACTTGCAGTCCAACAATAGTTATGACTGAGTGAAGCCAGCTTGTCCCGCAACTGGCATTACTGCCATTTCTGGGTGTCTCATTTTGGTCCTTTGTGAGAGTGAGAGCTTTCTCGACTTTTGGTGGGACATGCCTTCACAACTTTCTGCTGGGCGAGTGTTATTTACCAATAATAAATTTTTTTTGCCCGTTGGAGCGTTCATAATTGGGTGGCATTTTGGTGATGATGTCTCACCAAGACACGGATGGCAAGAGAGATTCGACGTGAAATAGCAGACAGCCACAATTTCAGCCTGCCGCGGCACTCGGCTTGTGGCAAACCTTTCTTTTGGTTCTGATAGCAGACATCTTGGAGCTGTTTTCTTGTTCTATGTGCACCTGCGAATGATGGCCGACAAAGGCCATTCCTCGCTCGTGTTAGCAGACAAACCGTCTGCTAAGAATATCTTGGCTCACTTCGTAAGAACCCAACTATATAGCCGCTGGCAGGCACCTCCTCCTCCAGCGGGCACTCGTCGCCTTCTGCCCTGCCTTGGCTGCACATGTTTGCTTGAGGCTCACGAGATGCCAAAGCGTTGTTGAAACTAGTAAGCTCGCACTGGAAGTGGGACAACTGTGGTGGAGGTGAAGGTGGAGGTGGAGGTGGAGGTGGAGGAAGCAGGCACGTCCTTTTTCATCTGGACGACGTGTAACCAATCTGCATGTTCCACCAGCCCGCAGTGCCCGGATGTTCTACAGCCCGTACAAGACCACCCTGTGCGACGTGTGCGACGGGGTCGAGTGCGGCAACGACTGCAACACCGTCAAGGGGACCAAGGCGGGCACCGACCAGCTGGAACGGGAGACGGAGCCCGACGCAGCCGCCGACACCAGGGCCTCTCTCGCGGCTGTGCTGGCACTCAGCCTCACTGCCGTGCTCTTCGTCCGCTGGTGGTAGTCGCCGGCCATTGCACAAATCCTCCGCCGAGGGGAGCCTTTTGATGGAGCGTCAATTTTGGCCGTGGCCACTCTGCCACGAAACCGGGACGATGGTGTTTTGTTTTGCTGGAGCGACGCAGAGTTGCCCGATTGGTAGTTGCTAGAGTGGACTGACTGCATCCTATGTTATGCTACGTTTTTAGATTTCTTACCGAAGTGATTGAATGTCGCTTTGCTGGCATAGTGTTTTCGTCGGATATTATCTGTATGTTTTTGGTGTTAAACGATCGATCGAAGGTTAGCATTTGCAGCTATCGTGCTGCTCCAGGCGGTGATCCATTTTGCATGTCTCACTTAAACGGTAATGTCTAGGAGACGTCCGAAGCTGTTTGATATTCCGCCCAAAGTAGTCTCAATTTCCCGCGTGGGTCCTTAGCGACGCACCCGGGTTTATTTCTGCTCTCATGTAAGTTAGATGTGCACTTGTGTTTTTGCGAGGAATATGACACACTGGTGAACTGTGTTCACTTTCTGCATGTAAGGCCGAGAAATTTTTAATGCGCTTACCTCATTTAGTCAGTTTCTCAGCCGTTTCTTAGGGCATTAAAGTATATTTCTTTTTTTTAGATTTGGCTGTATTTACAGTGAAATCGTGGTGTACCGAAGCTTTGGTTCTCAGCTGTTGAGGAATTCTAAAAATTGTAATTGTGATGTTCCTGCTGCTCTCGCCATTTTAAAGTGTGTATCAAGTGTGAGTAATGAATGCCGTTTTATTTTATACATTATATGACACTGGTCTGTTGTATATAACACGTAACAATATGCACATATGTTTGTACATATATTAAGATTTTATATGGCTTCTTAAATGTTCTTAACTGATCCAGCCCTACCCTGATAGGCAGAGTTGTAAATGTCTCTTTTGTATGTCTTCATTATTTCGATAAGGCAATTTTAATGTATATATAAATATATATATATATATATATTGGCAGGTCAATGCTCAGCCAGAAGATATAAGCCTGTAATCTGCTACACGTGGCTTCTGGGCTGGGCTTCATAGAATACAGACGTTTGGCACGAGGCATTCAGGATAACCTCGAATGAACTTCCCCCTTCTAGATATAGGAGGGGTGTGCTACCGCAAGATGAACTAAAGGAGTATAAAAAGAGTGGCAACTATTCTTTGCTCCATCTTTTTTTCTCTTTTGAGGCTGGCTTCTGCAGCCAATTGCACAAATAAATGCTGTGATGTTTTCTTAGCACATAAAATGACATACATTCCAAAGCTGTTTCTCTTAGTAGGGTTGTTTGTGATTTCTTTATGCCCGCGTTTCTACCTTTTGCGACTCTTCATAATCATGGCTCTTCAACATTCCCCATCATATTTATTTGCAAGCTGCCTGTAACCCTGCTCCTAAAAAATAATGCTGGAAATATAGAAAAAGTGTGCTGTATAAATTCTACGAGGACACCAAATAAATACTTTTTACTCTATGTGGTGCTCGTAGTGGTTTTATATCTTTTCATCGATTCAGGTGGTTGTAGTCTTCTACGTAAAATCCCAGTTGAATGCCCACCCATGGTGAAGAAATAAATGTTGAAGAAATGCTTGATTCCCAATTACCCCATGGATGAACTCGGTTTACACGAAATGTGTGTACACGAAATGTGTGGTCTTAAAGGTGCACTGAAGTTGTTTCAGAGATCGTCATTTTATCGTGGTAACGCGACCTACGCACTGAAAGCATTTCAAAAATCGAAAGATAAGTGTTGCGTAGCCTTTTTCCCTCTTAAAAAAATCTGAGAAGTCGCGGACACTCCCTTCCTCGGGGAATATTTTCGGAGTGAAGCAGTCAATGAAGGTGCATGTGCGCTAACGAGGTAGAGGGGCTTTGAGCGATAAACTGGTATCCCGTTCACCAGGCAAAAGTGACCCCCATTTGGCTGCTACCATGTACAATTTTGACCACTAGACACGTGACCGTACCAAATTCTGAAGCTTTTAGGAAAACTGGGCTGAGATTTGTATTGTGATCACTGTAAAAAACATGTTAAACTATTTTTTTAATACTGTTGGCCTCAGAGATCAGTGTCTAGCTCCAATAAAAACCCAAAATACAGCACCGCGGCTGACTGCATCTATCAGAGGCATCGCGAAGCTGCCAGAGTTTTTGTCGTAAAAGCGCATTTCGGACTTGCAACAAACTAAACAAGACATATCTCGTTGATACTGTTATTAAAGATCGATAAGCAATTATTTGTGTGCAGTACTTCGTTAAAATCTAGACTTAAAACTATAAGGTCATGTGTCTAGTGGTTGAAAATGCGCAACATGGCGGCGGCAAATTGGGGGTCACTTTCGGCTACCAGTTTATCGCTCTAAACCCCTCTACCACGTTGGCACACGCGCGGACGGATCAGTGGAGTGGTTTATTCCACGTAGTCCCAATTGCTGCCGCTGCCTCGGACGAACTAAGTTTCAGCAGTCGTTTGCCCGAGCATGTGATGGATATTCACAATCTGACGCCGTTGGAATTAGAAATCTTTCGGCAAATGAGCCTGTTAATACTCCAACGTCGACGAACGCAACGCGAGCCAGCACAAAACGATGTGGTAACCGCATCGCCTCGCGCAGCATATTTCCATTTTCTGGTCAGTACAAATCATGTTTTTATGTATGTGTATGTGGTTCATTCATATTGTGTGGTCATGCTTCGAAGCAGCGATTTTGGGCTGTAGTTAGCAGTTTAAAAACAAGAAAATGATGAGGATAACGAGTGCACACCAGCATTTAATTTTCTCCGTAATGTCACGCAAATGTCGACGAAAAAAAGAAATCGCAATATTGTGTCCATTACAGCTAGCCGCTTGGCAGGTTCACTGTAGTTGCGTAAAATTGTCCCGCCTGTCCCCAGCTGTGCTAGTTAGTTGTGCATCATTCAATGTTCCCTATAGATGATTCCTCCCGCCCTTCTAAGCCAATTTTCTCCCCCTAACTATCACCAGGCAGTGTGGGATATCACCAGGATGACCTTCGGGGGATTGGGCAGAAAAACTAAACACATCACCCCCCGCTTCTCCCCTCGGTGAGGGAGTCGCCAATTTTCCTCTGGTCAAACCTTGTCGGTGTTACCCCAGCACCGGACCCACTGGGAGCGACCGGGCTGAGACTTTGGGCTGGAGCCACGCGGGAGGGAGTCCCAATTTTTCTCTGTCCCGCCTGTCCCCAGCTGTGTTAGTCAGTTGTGCACCAACCAATTTTCCCTAGATAATTTACACCAATCTTCTGATTGCCTCTTTGTGACTGTAATTCTTTTTCTCTTTGGCCCTTCCATCGGCGTCAGCAAAACCAAGGGCCCCGGCCAAATCCGTTACCCTTTCAGGGAGGGTAGGACCAGAGCCTTGGGTAGGACCAGAGCCTGGTAGGACGAAGCCCCGTGCACTTCAAAACCAAGTGCTCTAGTGTCTCGCTATCATTATGGCAGGCGGAACATCATCTGTCTGTCTCCTGAAATTTAGCCCTATACGTCCTCGCCCTCAAAACTCCCATTCTCGCCTCGAACAGTAAAAAACTTCCCAGTGAACAGCCAAACACATTTTCCTTTTCTATGTCCTGTTTTTGTGACCTGTACATTGTTAGAGCTAATTTTTCCTGTAATATTCTTACATTCCACATTTTTCTTTCTGCCTCTTTTACTCCCTTTTCCACTAAAGTCCGCTCACTCCTATCACTAGTGTGTAGGTATTTAAATGTAAGCTTCCGGGTTCAGTTTTTCCATTTTGTGTTTAAACATTCCATCTATATAGCTTGAATAACTTCTGTGCCCACCGCATATCACCCATTTCGGTCAAGCTTTGTTCAAATTTCAACTTACAAATTTCCTCTCTGCCCTCAAAAGACAACCATCCCATGTCCTCCTGTGCTCCCTCATTTGGTGTCTTTCCATGCGCTCCCAGTGCGAATCTGCCTACGCCTCTGTCGAATTTGTAGGTCTGGCTGAACCTCTGATTTCATGCACAGTACCCATTGCCAAAATACAGTCCTGGTACCATCGCCCCTTTCCATATACCTCTGTCCACTTCATATCTATTATAGTTCCATAGTGCCTTGAGCTTCATAATAGATTGATTTCTTTTCCTTTTTCTAATCATATTATCCTCATGTTCCTCTACCGTAAAATCCCGTAAGGACGCCCCCTCCCGAGAGATCGCCCATCCCGTTTTTCTGGCTAAATATTTGTAACATAAAAATTACGAAACATCGCCCACCCCCCGATTCCCGTTGGACGTCAAGCGACGTTCGTCGGGAATCGCGCATCAACGGCGTGATCTGCGGTACCGGTACGTCCGAGAAGCTAGTTCATGGCGGGTTTCCGCGTTTTCGTCTGCGATCTATGCATGCGATATCGGCTCCCGTAACACGCGAGTTGTTCCTGCGTGTATATTTCATCGCGAAATAGAGAATCTGCTGCGTTCGCGATTAGCGGTATTCGTTCCCGAGTTCGTAGCGGATTCCTGTGTTTTTGTCCGCGATCTGCGTGCGCGATATCGATTCTTAGCTGTAACACGTGCGAGTTGTTCCCACGTGTATATTGCATCGTGAAATGCAATTCTGTTGCGTCCGTGATCTGTGGTATTTGTTTCCGTAACTCGCGAGTTTGTAGCGTATTCCCGCGTTTTTGTTTGCGATCTGCACGCACAATATCGGTTTTCGTGATAGGCAAGATTGTTGAAACTTGAATCTGCTGCGTCCGCGATTTGCGGTATCCGTTCGCGTGAGATGCGAGTTCTCAGCGGGTTTCCGCGAGTCCTTCGCACTGTGAAACGCGAATCTGCTGCGTCGGCCACTTGCGGTATCCTTTCCTATGACACAGGAGTTTGTGGCGAATTCCCACGTGTTTATTGCATCGTGAAACGCGAATTTGCCGTATCCGCGATCTGTGGTATCAGTTCCCACGTCACGTGGTTTGTAGCTGGTGCCCCTGTGCTTATCATTCATTTTTGATGTTCTGCTGTGGCATCCCCAAAGATAGCCACCCAATGTTTTTTACCATTTATCTCTTCATTTTGGGTGGGCGTCCTTACGGGATTTTACGGTAGATATTTCCTTCCCTCATTGAGCCAGACTTCCCGATATTTGTATTTTCCTACATGGTCCATTCAATGTCTTGTATCCTCAGCGGTTCCCCCTTTTCGTCATTAAACACCATAACTCCAGACTTCTAACTAGCTAAAACTCATGCCCAAGGTGTCCCCTTCCTCTCCACATATTGCAGCTAGTTCCTGTAGTGTATCCTGGTTATCTGCCAAAAGTATACTATGTCTTCCGCATAAATCATTCCTTACCTGTTTTGCATTTCTCTCTCCTTCCATCGGAAGAGGAAACAAATACAACATTAATACATATCGCCCAATAACGGTAACTTCAGTTTTATAAGATTAGCTATACAGATAATAAAGCGGAGAAAGGAGGAATGGGCAGAAGATATGCAAATACTGGGTGAGCTCCAAAATAGATTCCGAAGAGATAGAAGACTGGAAGATAACTCATTCGTCACCACACAACGTATAAAAATAGCACTGAAGAAACAGCTCCTTTATGATTAGCTTTTTGGACATCAAGAGAGCGTACGATAATGTGAACCAGGAAAAACTCTGGGGTCAGCTGAAGGAGCATAACTTAGATGCAAATTTGGTTAGGTTTCTTCAGCAGGTATACAAAGACAATTAGGTAGTTTTAACATGAGAAGCAGAACCCGCAGCGATAAAAAGAGGGCTCAGACAGGGCTGCCCACTGTTAATTACCTCTACTCTTCAGGATATACCTCAGTGAGATGGAAAAGAAATTAAGCAGAGCAATTTAGGTTTTGATGCGAGCTATATATGGCTCCTTTTTCTTAGTTTCCAATCATTGGGTACCTCTCCTCCGATAATTATTTGATTAATCACGTACAGTAACTTCAATTTGCTTGTTTTTCCTAGTGTCTTTACGAGTTCCATATGTTTGTCGTCTGGGCCTGTCGCTAGCTGTACCTGCTGGAACTTCACTTTCTGCCTTGTCCCATTCTCTTGTGGTCGTCTCCATTGTTACACAGCACTGCTCCTCTACACGTGCTGCTGTCAGTGCTATCCACTGTCTCCCTCTGCTCAGGCTGGGAGAAAGCCTCTTCGATTGTCCGCCTAATACATTCCTGTGCCTCTTCCCCCTCTACTCTTCTCCCCTCCTGTGTGGCCAGTAAGTGGTGGATACCCTCTGTCTTTCTTCCCTGCGCTTTAATGTGTTCCCAAACCTTTTTGCCGCATTCCTATCTTTTTTTTATTTATTTTCATCCACTGCACTCCTGCACTTCCAATTTTGATTTGTTTTAAAGCTGATGCCTCCCTTTTCCGCTCTTGGAACTTAACAAAGTAGCAAACCGGGACAAAATACCCCAGGTTAACTTCTTTGTCTTCCTTTCTGCCCTTTCTTCTCTCCCGTTTTGATGCTACTTCAGCTGGCAAGACTCCCCTACATTAGCGCACCCAGAATTTTTGCCTGGGGAGGGGGGTGGGGGGGGGGGGGGGGGAGGGTTGTGAAATTTTGACAACCGATCGGAGGAGAGAGGGCGGCCCGAGGGGGGGTTAATTAACCTTTTTTTTTTTTCGTTCGTACGCGTCATTGCCAGATTTTATTTCCACTGCGCGAATTCGTTTTAATACCATCGACACGATTGCATTCCTTGGTATGCGTACATTTATTTATCAAAAACTGCTGTTTTACATTCATAGAGTGCAGTAACCTTTTTGAGTTTTCTACCATCGCACCCGCGTATAATCAGGCGCGGCTTAAGCTGGTCTTTAAATGGTAAAAAGTTGGGGAAAAGTATTTTTTGAGAAAATGGCTTTTTTGATATTTGGACATACCCACCCAGCTCTGTACAAAATATTATTGCTCTATCTAATTTTCAACTATGAAACAAAAAATGAAGTCTTAATTTTCTATGGACATTAGAAGGCAAACGTTCGGCAGCCCTCTGTCTGGTTAGGAATACACATGAAGCGAAAAATAGAGACTAACAAAAAATTAAATTTATGGTTAGAGTCCCTATTTTTCGCTTCATGTCTCTGAACATTCAATAGAAATGCACATATTTCAAGTGCTTTTTTCTCTCTTCACACTTCTTTCACAAGTGAGCGTTACCGTGACTGAGGATCTCTCGTCGGCAAAACTTTGTTGCTCAACATTACACCAGCGGTGGAACGAGGTTACCTGTCGTACAAATAAGGCCCGACCTGTGTGCAAGCCATCCGAACAACAGCGGTAACGCATAGGGACCAGTCACGGTACAACGGGAGGAAAAAACGTCGCCGAACCCGTCGCATGGAACCTGTCCTAAATTCATTATTATGTGCGAGTTACGAAAATTATGAAAACAACATTCGTGACTACAACCACTTCCACTCGAAAGGTTCTCATTACATTATTTGATTACTTGACTCGAGATATATAATTGAACGTCGATCCAAAAGAAACCATTAATTTTCATTTTCTCTTTGTGTAACGTGATTTTTGCGGCTTGTCGTTTTATTTAGTGTGCAAATTTTAACAAACGCAATAGATTGGCTCTCAGCACTAGTCTGAGTAAATACACGTAAATCTAAGAAATAATAGGTTCCGGCAATCCAATTAAGTAAAATATACAAGTCATATTCGCTTAAATTGTCTCAAGGAAGAGTCATAAAACGACTACGGCTTTGCTCTTGTCAGTCAACTCGCGGAGGAACGAAGTCCCCAAAATCGAAAAAAAAGGATGCTCGTTGCGATTGAATACATTGCGACTTTTCTTTGACTTGTGCGGTCACGTTTTCTTAAAAACTTGAAACATAGAAACTCTGACATAGCTTGAACAAGAAAGGAAAAACCAAGCAAGAAAGACATCCAAAAAGCGAGCTCATTTCTAAAATTCGCTAAAAGTTAAAATTTCAAATTTTTCATGTCATTTTATTAGTTAGATGCAGCATACAATTTTGTTCGTTCTGTATATAAAGAACAGAATGGCAAAGATTAAAAAAAAAGAATCTAGTCTCACTTAGTGACTTTTCAACGTAGATATCCCCCCCAAAAAAACGGTTAAAGTGCAGGCGAGCTGGTGTAAGTTATACATGATGATTGAAAACCTGAGACTGGTTTGAAAAACGGAAAATCGTGAAGTAGGAAGAAAAAGGGACAGACAACGTTTTTGTCTGTAAGGGACAGACAACGTTGTTGTCTGTCCCTTTTTCTTCCTACTTCACGATTTTCCGTTTTCCAAACCACAGTCTCAGGTTTTCAATCATCATGTATAACTTATACACCAGCTCGCCTGCACTTTAACCGTTTTTTCATTGATCATACCCAAAGCAGGACTATACCTGTTTTCACCTCAAGAAAAAAGTACGTTTTGCGCATTGTTCCTACGCGGCGCGAAATAGTTCTCACGAGATTCGGTTGTCGGAGGGAAAAGCGATGCCTTTGACGTTTGGAACGTGTACATCTTGATAAGATAACATATATCTAATCTAAAATTCACCTACATATGTCTTCATTATCCACATAAAGGGGGAAATTAGTAACGTTCCGCGAGGAGCCGGACTTGTTTTACTTCGGTTCTTAAGGTGAAAACAGGTATAGTAGTTTTCCCTCATATATACTCTCTCCCGTCGTCGTCATCGTCGCTGCTTGTTTGTCAAGCGTATGTGGCACTGGAAATTTGAGACATTGTCTGTCCCTTTTTCTTCCTACTTCACGATTTTCCGTTTTTCAAACCACAGTTTCAGGTTTTCAATCGTCATGTATAACTTACACCAGCTCGCCTGCACTTTAACAGTTTTTTCATTGATCATACCCAAAGCAGGACTAGTAGCTTTCTCTCATATATACTCTCTCCCGTCGTCTTCATCGTCGCTGCTTGTTTGTCAAGCGTATGTGGCACTGGAAATTTGAGACGTTGTCTGTCCCTTTTTCTTCCTACTTCACGATTTTCCGTTTTTCAAACCACAGTTTCAGGTTTTCAATCATCATGTATAACTTACACCAGCTCGCCTGCACTTTAACCGTTTTTTTATTGATCATACCCAAAGCAGGACTAGTACCTTTCTCTCATATATACTCTCTCCCGTCGTCGTCATCGTCGCTGCTTGTTTGTCAAGCGTATGTGGCACTGGAAATTTGAGACGTTGTCTGTCCCTTTTTCTTCCTACTTCACGATTTTCCGTTTTTCAAACCACAGTCTCAGGTTTTCAATCATCATGTATAACTTACACCAGCTCGCCTGCACTTTAACCGTTTTTTCATTGATCATACCCAAAGCAGGACTAGTACCTTTCTCTCATATATACTCTCTCCCGTCGTCGTCATCGTCGCTGCTTGTTTGTCAAGCGTATGTGGCACTGGAAATTTGAGACGTTGTCTGTCCCTTTTTCTTCCTACTTCACGATTTTCCGTTTTTCAAACCACAGTTTCAGGTTTCAATCATCATGTATAACTTACACCAGCTCGCCTGCACTTTAACCGTTTTTTCATTGATCATACCCAAAGCAGGACTAGTAGCCTTTCTCTCATATATACTCTCTCCCGTCGTCATCGTCGCTGCTTGTTTGTCAAGCGTATGTGGCGCTGGAAATTTGAGACGTTGTCTGTCCATTTGTCTTCCTACTTCACGATTTTCCGTTTTTCAAACCACAGTCTCAGGTTTTCAATCATCATGTATAACTTACACCAGCTCGCCTGCACTTTAACCGTTTTTTCATTGATCATACCCAAAGCAGGACTAGTACCTTTCTCTCATATATACTCTCTCCCGTCGTCGTCATCGTCGCTGCTTGTTTGTCAAGCGTATGTGGCACTGGAAATTTTAGACGTTGTCTGTCCCTTTTTCTTCCTACTTCACGATTTTCCGTTTTTCAAACCAGTTTCAGGTTTTCAATCATCATGTATAACTTACACCAGCTCGCCTGCACTTTAACCGTTTTTTCATTGATCATACCCAAAGCAGGACTAGTAGCTTTCTCTCATATATACTCTCTCCCGTCGTCGTCATCGTCGCTGCGTGTTTGTCAAGCGTGTGTGGCACTGGAAATTTGAGACGTTGTCTGTCCCTTTTTCTTCCTACTTCACGATTTTCCGTTTTTCAAACCACAGTCTCAGGTTTTCAATCATCATATATCCCCAAGTCATTTGGGTGAGTCGCTACAGAAAATGGAAGATGCTGGGCAGAGACGGATCGGTCAGAGGAATCCGGTGAGTATGATGGCGTCTGTTGAATGATCGACTTCTCAATGCTGGGAGTCATACATTCCGATGGTGATGCATCCGTTGGCTCCAAATGGCGATTGTTTTTAAGAAAAGTAGGTAAGAACAGAATTTGGCTGGCGCTTAATGAGGCGGCCTTGGTGATATAGGCCATCGCGGACTCTTGAATTCGCACACCGATCAGTCGTAGCAATTAGTTGTTCGACTTGCACCGTGGCATGGGTGGACAATGAGCAGTATCAGTAGAGTAGATGCTCTAAGAAATATGAAAATCGGCAGTTTGTTGTGTAGCTCGAAGCCCGGATGTCACTGCTGATGTGAGGGGGGTGGCGCACCGAATTCTATCGCTTCTGTGAAATGCACGAAAAGACGGCCTGGCGGAAAGGAGGAAATAAATAGAAAGATAAAGAACGAGACAGAAGAGAGAAAGAGTAAGAAAATGCACAACAAGAGAGAGAGAGAGAAACGCAAAGAGAACACTGAAGGAAAACTTCACGCCTCCTCCCTCTCTGGGGACGGCCAACCAATCACTTTAAAACACCCAACAGAGCCACAGCCTACAGGGTGGAATCCCGGACGAAAGCTCACCGGACAGAAGCTCACCGGACAAAAGCTCACCCATTTTTTAACAGACCCGGACAAAAGCTCACCAGGAGAAATTTCATGTTGGTCTTATAGAGAAACCAAGTTTAGAGAAAAAGGCGATGAGCCTCCTTTTAGCGAATTCGGCCACCGCGAAGCGGCGTGTACGGAAAAGTCAGGTGAGTTAACATTTTTGTAATGAGCCTCCGCAGACTGCCACCGCCAAGCGGCGGGAGCGCAGCAGGGGGTTGGGTTAACACGCGCACCAGTGATACACGCGCGAAGTATAAAAGCCTTTTTTAAATAGCGTCCCCTTTTCGATAAACGGCGTATCTCTAAACTGAGGCTCTACTTTCTCTAAACGGTGCTTCAATAAAAGTGCCCGTTCTCTAAAACATGTTTCGACGAAATGGCATTCGATCAACCGCGTAGTAAACACTTGCGTGGGATGGGGTACAAGTTCACCTAAAATGGTGCAATGTCCATCGCGTCCGCATTTTATTTCAGCCCGTGTTTCGCCCTGGTAGCGAAAAAAAATGAGGTTAGCTTTTGTCCGGGTTTGTGAAAAAACGGGTGAGCTTTTGTCCGGTGAGCTTCTGTCCGGTGAGCTTTTGTCCGGTGAGCTTTTGTCCGGTTACCTACAGGGTGACCCCCGTCCAATGGCCAACGGATTAGAATTGCAAAGGACACAAAGTGACAGCTAATTTACAACGCCTACACACGCAGTTAGGCAAGGGCATATTATTCCTTTTTTTTTTTTTTTTTGTCGGTTTGTGTCGAAGCGCAGCTGTATCGTCGGAAGGATCGCCATCGCCCCAGGTGGCGGGGGAGAACCGGAGTGGAGGGAGTGTCACAAGTGTCGCTCTTGGGGCGCTTCTAGCGGGCGTCTGCTTAGTTGGGAAGCACGGGATGCACTGGTTTCCATACGAGGCTGTCGGATGTGGTCTCGAGTCGTAAACCGTACAAAACTTATCGGCTTTGCGTTCATTAGGAAATCGTAGTAGACCGTTTTTCTCCTCCGCTACGGTATCCCTGAAGAAAACGCCGCAGCTGCGCATGCGCGCCGCCAGCTTTACCTGCATAGTTCAAGGTCTTGTGGCGGATTACGGAGCGCTATCCGGGTGCTTAGCGGGCTGCGGAAACGGTCTACTACAATTCCCCATTGTGTGAGCGGGCCGGGTTCGTGGGAGCGCCCATCTTCACGGCGCTTTCTTGTGATGTCCGTCGAGGAGAGCTTGGGGTCTTTTGTGTTTTATTTTGGTTGTCCGTTTAAGAGAGCGTGTTGTTGTTCTGGTTCGTATGCTTTTATGACCGACCGTCTACCAGAAAGAAAGTAGCGTGGGAATCTGGGATCATCTTTGGTTTTGGAAGACGGAAAGTGCCGGGTGGCGACGTCTGATCGCGTCCAACACTGTCAATGTAGTATGTTAAATAAATCTATCTAAGTTGAAGTTTAAAGGCCCGTTCACACTCTTGCGACCGAGTAAGACCGAGAGAGATCAGACCGGTTTTTAAGCCTCTTGCGACTTCTTAGGACCAGCTCCGCTGCAGCGCATCCGGTCCTAAGAAGTCGCAAGAGGCTTAAAAACCGGTCTGGTCTTTCTCGGTCTTACTCGGTCGCAAGAGTGACTGAACTTCACTTCGCAACGTGTTCGTCATCAGGCCCCTTGTTGCAAGTGGCCGAACACGGTCTACATCAACGACCTTCATAACTGTGACACTTCCGTATCGTCGGTAGTACAACCGACCGGAGCCTACTGGGCTCCACGCCAAGTCCGTTCATGAAAACTCCTTCGCACCTTCGTAGTTTTGCTAGTGCTCCAGTCCGCCGTCTCGACGGCGCCCAGCCGAGGCCCCTCGGCAAAGTCACAATAGGTCGGGAGAGGAGGCTCCTGGGACCAGCTATCTCCGAAATCCAAATCCTTCAAATCCCTCACAAAGCAGGCCCGCCGTAGAAAGGACATGACCCCCCTGAAACGCGCGAAGTCGGCGAAGGCCACACGCGCGAAGCGTGCTGAACTGAACTTACCACCTTCAAGAACATTTCTTGCAAAAATACGCCGTAAACGTATAACTCGATCCTAGATGGTTCGAAATGTGATGGCGCACGCAGTCCATCCATGCAATCAATTCATATGGAAGCCTTCTGAAAAACCTTTTTGGAAACAAATCTGAAAGCTTGTGCGTAACGCATATCTCAGCTTTTTTTTTTTTTTTTTTTTTAATACAACATTCCAGACTACCCGCGCTACACAAAAATGAGAAAGCGTTAAAATAACCTAAAGTGTCGAGGCTGTTTCTCTAACAGTTGGGGACAGAACGCGATTCAAAAACGACACAGCGGTTAACTGCTGGAGCCCAACGTCCCGCTTCGTCTTTTGGGGGAGTTTATTGCTTCAAATAAGAAACATGTCCGAACATAGAATTAATAATGATTTTATATCTCCTACAGTAGATAGAGAAATTTGAGGAAAATAATAGATACGAATGTACACAGCGCGACACCGGCGTTTTTTTTTTTTTTTTTTCATTTTGCTCAAACAGCGTGTCGAAAGACGCAAAGTTTTAACACCTAGGTTGGGGCCTGAGATGAGTTCGTTTTACCACATAAGTAATTGCGAAAATAGTGTAATTTGTCAATGTACTTATGATAAGAAAATCCGGAACTGACTCCTTTGTACTAACTCTGTCACGCCGTGTACATCATCGTGAATGCAACGGGGGGGGGGGGGGGGGGGTTAGGACACTTAACCCCCTCCCCGTGGGTGCGCCACTGCGGGAAACCGTACACACCGCGACACTGTAGTGTGAATACGATCATCGGCGGTTTTTGCATTTTTCTCGGACATTGCATTGAGGGGCGCAAGGTTGTGACACCTAGGTGGGTGCATGAGATGAGCGCTTTTCACCACATAAGTCAAATTTGGGGGTTTTACGTGCCAAACCAACGACGGGCATCGGGCACGCCCCAGCGGAGGACTGAGGATTAATTTGGACCACCTGGGGATCTTTTGACGTGCAACCGAAAGCTCGGTTACATGGCGCCTTCTTTTCACCAGTGCAGCGTGCCGTGCACATCACCAGTGCAGCGGCGAGGGGGGGGGGGGGGGGGGGGAGGGGGAGGGGGAGAGGAGAAGGGGAGGGGGCGATAAATTTATTTACCCTTAATGGTCCTCGTTGCGGACATTACATTAAAAAAATCGTCAAAATACGCACGAAAAAAAAAAAAAACGTTTCTCACGGAGCTCTGGGGGAGGGGGGGGGGGTTATGACCCCCTCCTCTGTAGGTGCGCCACTGCTGCAGATGAGGCGGCGGCGGTAGTTATGGTGTTCGCCGATGTATCATCCTACATTAGCATGCCAGGACAACTCCTAACATTGAGTTTGAAAAGTGAACCACTTGATTGAGTGGTTCACAACGAGCCGCCTTCGCTGCAGCGCTGCCCGCTCACCTGGTGCTTGGTTGGCCCGGTGAAGCCGTGACGCCTTTCTTTCGCTTTCATTTACAGACCTCTACCTCCAGATCGTGGACATGCATTGTAGCATCCTGGTTGTATAACGTGCTGCTGTAGTCTGCTTTTTATATATAGAATAAGGCGAGGCAAACCGAGACAAA
Source organism: Ixodes persulcatus (assembly GCA_013358835.2). Lineage (NCBI taxonomy): Eukaryota > Metazoa > Arthropoda > Arachnida > Ixodida > Ixodidae > Ixodes > Ixodes persulcatus. The sequence continues at coordinate 189,455 of JABSTQ010009053.1, forward strand.
AATTTGCAAAGCGATGCTGTTTAAATTTATGTATTGCAAAAAAAAAAAATGATTTTTTTTTGCCATTTTGGCATTGCGGCCAGTAAAAATGACTGAACTCGAGTTATTAGAACTATACATTTATTGATAATCAAAAAAGTTACAAATGTCTCATTTTGCCCTGACCCCCGGGGAAAAGTGAGATCTAGTGGGGCAAAATGAGACACCTTATCAAAACCAAGACTGCTCAGTTCTTGCACTTGAAACATTTGAGTTATACTACACAATCCCCTACACAATCTTCGTGAGCCCACTTTTCGCAAGCCATGCATTGGATCCACACGGAACAAGACACGATTGTACTCACATTTTTTGCACACGTGGCACTGCCAGTCACATTTGGCGCTCGTCGCACGGTTCGCAGAACACTTCCACCTCATCAGCTTATTCAGTGAACAAAGAGTATGCAGACTACCTCCTTCACCCTGAATAGTCTTTCTCTTTGGTTTGATTTGTTTCACGGTAGGTGTAAACCATCTAAACTGCACATCTTTGCACGTGAGTCCAAAAAGAGACTTCTGCATACACACAATATGCTTGGTGAACTCTTTTTCTTGCTGTTCTGAAAGAACTTGTTTGGATCTTAAGTGACTTTTATAAATCACTCGCTATTTTAGATTCGGTGAGTTTCCTTGTGCGACTTTGGAGTACATCCACCCCGAGGGCTTTGGCTACGACGCAAATAGAGCGACGCTGCTGATGCCCACTTTCTAGATTCGTGTCACTTTCACACAATGAAGCCTGTTTTTCTTCTGTACATCCAGGCAATCCTAGACAAACGGGAAGAAACACTGAACCCGCGAAAAATCTGTTTAAGCCTGTTTATGGCTATATTGTCGCGTCTTGTCGCTTGCATATACTCTATCTTAAACAATTTTATCACCAACAATCAAAACCTACAGCAGTCAAATTACATCTAGTTAGCCAATAAAACAGGCAAAATAAACGCTTTTTAGACTAGCTTGTACGTACATAGCTAAGCTGCACGGCTCCAGAAGGAAAGTGCAGCAGAATTTGGCCCCATTGGGCGGCTCGTCGACCCACCAACAATAACCGCTTTTGTTTTTTTCCGCCTGCGTGTTTTCAACAATTGTAGCAGATTTTCGACGAAGTAAAGCGGACCATTGCCGGCACAGGTCGGTAAGGTATCCAATCAATCGCACTGCAAGATTCGAGTACAGATGGCGCTAAACTCAAAATGTCACATTTTGCCCCACATCTCATTTTTTGCCCCATGTTTTGCCTCGCCGGCCGGCCGGCTACCATGCGCACATGCGGAAGCTAGGGTTGCTCCCTCTCTGGCTAGCCTCGCACGCCGCCGCGTAACGCCGCGCTATTTCTTATGCAAATAAGTTGCACTTACAAATACCTACTAAATCTACCTCGTAGAACCTCGTACAATTTGCCTTTGCAAGCCGCTCTGCAGTGCAATGGAGTGTCTCCCCGGTCAGGCGAAGCGCGCCACCATCAGCGTGCTGCATCGCATTCCAGCGCGATGACGTCACGCCTGATGCACTCCCTTCCCTCCGCAGCAATGAATGAACACACTCTCCACCACCTATCAGCTGGTTTAAGCGTAAATGTTAGCGCCGGACGCTACTGCAGACGGCCGAGTCGGGCTAACAGTCAGGTTAGGTCCGGCATCTACCATTTGCCGGGATTTCTTCTTATTTTACAGCTTCAGCTGTACTGGGCATTCTACTGGGCGAGTATTGTTTTTGCGAAAACGAACAGAGCATGCGCGTTTATCGCAGCTGGCTTGGCCTCGGGAAAGGGCAGGTACAGCAGTGATACGTGATACCCTCTCCATTTCCACTCGTAGCGCGTTCATCTATTTTTTACCTTGAAATAAAAAAAGGCCAAAAAGGGTAAGGCCAAAAACAAATTTTTCCGCGCTTTTGAGCGGGGTGACATCATACGTTGTAAAACTAGCAGGTCGAGCAAACAGCCTAAAAAGACACACGCACACACACGCACACGCACGCACGCGCGCACACGCACGCACACACACACATAACACACACACACGCACACACACATTTGCGTTTCATTTTTGTTCTTCTGGAGCCTTTATTTTCCAGCATTCCTTTCATTCCATCGAACTTCTTGTACCCGTCGGGAAGAAGCTGCATGCACTGCCCGAATTCGACACAAATTACAACGTTTCATCACGTTTCCAGTGCTGCTAAAAAAACCTCTCAACTAAAAAAAAAAAAAAACATGGTGGGGATTAACGTTGAAAATTAGGTAACATAGGGGAAAAAAGGTATTTATTTTGACATGGGTTTCTACTTCAGGGTTGAACCAGGCAGATGAAAGACTCAAAACGTCTCGGCGCCGTCTCACTGTTGGGAAAGCCGTTCCAGGGACCTCCGCAACACGGCCACCGCGAAGTCCACGTCGGCGTCCGTGATGCACATGGGGGGCTTGATCCTCAGCACCTGCCGGGGCAAGCCAGGCACGGATACGCTGATGGTTAGGCTTCCGTGTTATCGGGGCATACCCCGAAACGTATCACCCGAGCCGGTTATTTTCTCTTTTAGACCGGGAAAAACTGATGGTGACCTTGAACAACCGTGTTACGATTTCTATACAATTTTCGGCTGCCTTTTGTGACGCGATACCGGTGCTATGCCGCCGTTACTTGCATTGCGTTACCGTACGCACTAAACACTTTTACACTCCTAATCGTGGCATCACCTCTGGCTACACCCTGTCGGGACAATAGCTTATTTCGAGAAATACACCCTTTTTAGTCCTAAAATCGGGTGCAGTTGCATGGGACACCCTTTAGTTTTGACTAGTAAGAGGGGTGCGGAAAAGAGTGCAAGCGACCTTACATCCGCTACAAGCAGCTGATTTTAGCGACTACTATAAACCAGGGTTGAGAATAAAAATTGATACAATTTAAATCGTTATTTAAATTATGATTCATGTTATTCTGATCTAAATCAGACCAGTTTTTGCTACGATTATTTAATTCAAAACATTGCCGCGAGAATAATCCCGAATTTTTTATTTTTTAGTTTTCCGTTTACCTTTTATTTGATGATTTCTATATTTACATTGAAAAAAAGATCAAGCTAGAAATATTTACTATGTCAGGCCCAACGCGAGTAAAAAGAAGTGCTCTTCTGAACAAAGCGGAGCGTTAAGCTTGTTCTCTATGTTTCACTTAGTCAGCTACGCAAAGTCCCATTGCAACAAAATCAAAACGCAAAAAAAGATGAAACACAGAATGTTCCATTGCAACCAAGTCATAACACGAAAGAGAAATCAAGTAAAGCAAAAAAAAGTTCAGTTGGGCAACTTGCTTCTATCCGCTTTTAACCAGACAAACAAAGCTCATAAAAAAAAAAAATCAAGCTCTCTTAATTATGTATGGTGGGTATTACATCAATAAAAAGTAGCTCATTAAAATGTACTTCACGGTTAGCATAATTTTTTCTTCCACTTTGTTATCAATGATCGAACGAATTGATCAATAAATTTGTCATGTAGAAAAGTACATTTCGTGATAAAGAATCACTATTTTTTCTAACTACAGTGATTTAAATAAAATTAATTTGAGTTAAATCAAACAAATCAAAATTAAAGTAAATAATAAAAACAGAAAGAATAAACATAGGGACGGACAGAACAGCACCTTTTTCGCGTCCGTCCCTATGTTTATTCTGTCCGTCCCTATGTTTATTCTTTCTGTTTTTATTTAACTTCACCAACGCGCTCATGTCGAACTAAAGTAAATAAATCTTGTTTGTTTCATACTTAAAAAAAAATCAAAAAAAATAATGATTTTCCCCATAGTTCGTTCAAATAATTGGCTCTTGCGCACTGCCATGTTTGTCTACTGAGCTCACGTCCAGATCATGCCCAGTGGCTCTCATCTGCAGGATATTGGACGCCGCGTATCCATCCGGGGCCCAGTGACTCGGCGCTTTTCGCTTAGAGGTCATAAGCAGTGGAACGGCCTATATCGAATAATTTTGGCCTCTAGCAATTCTTTCTACCGGGAGATACATTCCGTGAACCCGAGGATATTATGCTTGCTGTCAAATATTGACGCCAACAAAGCAACATACATGTAGCCTCCACAATATTATAGACCCTTTTTTAAAAGTCGATCGAGCAAAACTGGCAGTCGCTATTGCTTGAGGGGAGAACAGACGTAGAGGGGGCCCTGGGTTTCCGCAGAAAAGATGGGGGGGGGGGGGGGGGGGGTGGATTATAAAAGGGTTGACTTAATGAAAAAAAAAAAAGGGTTAGCACACTGGTGGAAGGAGACTAGGAAAAACTGAAATCGGTAAAATCAACTAGCACAACTGGGAACGGAGGACAGAAAAATGGGGACTCCCTCCAGCGTGGCTCTGGCCCAAAGTCTCAACCCTGTCTCTTAGTGGGTCTGGATTTTGGAAAGAACTCCAACAAGGTTAACCAGAGGAGAATTGGCGACTCCCTCGCCGGGGGGAGAAGGTGAGGGTGCGTTTTCTTTTTTCTTTTTCTTTTGCATTTGCCCGATCCCCCAAAAGGAGAGCCTGGTGGTTCGTTCCCATGGCCCGGTGATAGTTGCAGGGATGTAGAGGGAAAGAAATTGGGTATTTAAGTGGGGGAGGAAAGCATTTTGTCGGGCTAGGTGGCGCAAGCTACCGCCCGTTACAAAGGGCATATCCATTATCATCCATCCATCCATCATCCATCCATGGACAAGAAGCGCGTGATTGGATCCGAGCCCTCGCCGAACGCTGACGCAAGCCTCGTGTTCGATGCGTGCTCAGAGTTCGTGCCCAAACAATGGCGGACTAGTATAATGGACACAGCAGCTGCTAGATGGCTCCCCCCTTTGAATAGGGTCTATGCGTCGAGAAGGTGAGGGAGAAGATGAGGCGAGAGGGTCGTCCGAACGCCGAGCTCTGGTTGGAACGATTAGTGGGTAGACGTGAAGCTAGCAGCCCCTGTCTCCACTGCATTCCTCGAACGCGTTCGAATGCAAAAGCCAAACGCCGGACGCCGGCGTTCCGCGTTCTTAATGCGTTCGACGAGTGCGGTGGAGACAGGGGCTGCTAGCTTGACGTCTACCCACTAATCGTTCCAACCAGAGGTCGACGTACGGACGACCCTCTTGCCTCCTCCTCTCCCTCAGTGCCTTGGCGCGTTGCAAAGGCGGCCACATGCGAACAAGTATCGTTCAGTTGTCGAGTATAGATTTTTTTCTCCATGTACTCTCGTCCCCAGCCACCTGATATTTATATCCGGTATGGGGGACGAAAATATAATAAAACATTTCAACCTGCAAATAGGAAAAAATAGAAGGGAAGCAAAACGAAAATGGGTAACGGTTACGCCTATATCCTAAATGTATTCTCTTGGAGCGGCGACGGCAAAACAATGTTTTCGCCCGGTTCCATATCACATGAGCGAATGACATTTTAGCGAACAGCGACATTTGTGCGAATTGACGTTTTAGCGAATAACGGGGGTGCGCGTTAACCCATCCGCCGCGCTGCGCTTACGCCGCTTCGCGGCGACAGTCTGTGTCGGCTCATTACAAAAATGTGAACCCATTTGGCCCACCCGAAAACGCCGCTTCGCGGCGTCCGACTATTCGCTAAAGTGTCATTCGGTGAAACGTGTGCGTTCGCTAAAATGTCATTCGATCAAGTGAGTGCCTCCCGTTTTCGCCCATACTGGAAGTGACGACAATTCAAGATGGCGGCGCCCCTGAAAAAAAGGTCTCTAGACCTTTTCATCCTCCCCCACATGGGCGCTGTCATCTTGGAATCACGTGACGCGGCAGCCATTAGGTTGCTTCAACTTGCTGCTCCGCCCTCCCCTCCGCGCCTTGTCGGATGCGTTGTGTTTTTCGTCACGTTTCACCGCGCTTTCTTGCCTTACTTCGGAAACTTGTCCGATACGTCTATTCGACGACTAAGACATCACGAGGGTTCAAAGGTCCTTATGACAACTGAGGTTTGTTGACCTCAGTTGTCAGTGGCGGAACATTCTCAGTAAAAAGCGCGTATATTTCTATCGCGCATTTCGGATCGGGAGGCGTCAAGAATAGTCAGCGCAAGGAGAGTATCCGTATTTCCTGAAAGTATCTTTCTTTGTATTCATAATGCATCAAAACACAGTTTCTTTTGATTATGTGAGGAAACTCGCGGAGAAGATGGACATGCAACGAAAGTTTAACTTGACACACACCAGCAGTGTGTGTCTCTTTTTCTCCACTCCTTGTTTTTTTCCCTCTACGTTCAGCTGGAAACCTTCGGAATCATGTCATACCAACCAGCTCAGCTCCAGGCAGTCACAAGTTTAAGTTGTATTTTATCTGAGGCTAGAAGTAAAGGTACGTCAACATCAGGCGATTTGTTTGTTCGTCATTTCACACCTACATGTGTATGAGGTTCTCAATCTTTTGTTTCGACGTAAACATTCGGTTGGTCGGTTTACCTATGAAATTTAAGAAATTGTATACCGTGCTCGCTTTCATTTCGACACTCATTGAAGTGATTTATTGATTGTATTTAGGAAAAAAAGTGCCATCCACTAAGTTTATTTTAACACAAAGGTTGGGACTTCCCGCGTAAGGAACGGCCATAGACAACTTAACAGTAGAGAGTTTTAAAATAGAGTACACAAAGAAATAGCGTCGTTTCTATTTGCAAATGCAAAACGGGGTTTGGGTTCGGCATATGCGCAATAATGACGACGCTTTTTTTTTTTTGCGTACGCTGTTTTAACTTTTGCCAGTAACAGAAATTTGCAACATTTCATACCGAAAAAAAAAAGAAAAACCGTCTGCATAAAAGTGACATGAATCCATGATTGTCGATGACGAATAGAGGTTTACTTTGGTGGCTGGCGAACCTGAAATTTACAAAAAGACTCTGTTCAAACAAATAAATATTTGTTCACACAGGTCCGTGAAGTGGTGCCTATAGCGCTAGAATTCAGCCAAACTTTCCGAGGTATTTCTCCTCCTCCGTCCTTTAATTTTATTTGGCCAATTTTACGGAAGACAAATACTAGATTTAATTTGACGGGCCTGTCACTTATACCATATCTTGAGTAAGCAAATGTTCATATATAAATAATTTATTTCCCAGGGCCAATATCGCGAAATGCTGCTGATGAGTACTTTAGCGGGGTTGATAATTTAAGAAATTTTCTACTCGCCTTGTCAAAACATGCTTGAGTAGTGAAAATTAAAAAAAGAGGACGAAACAATATTACTTGTTTATATCAATTATATGCGTCATTACACGATACGTTTTTAGTCCGCGAAGTTCACTAAAGGTTGGGTGCCCACGAAAACCAAACAGTGAGAAGTAAACTCGCGAGTTCCTCTGTTCTGGCCGATTCTGCACATTGCAAATTCAAGCTGTCGATATTCTTTTTTATATTCACGTGTTAGTCTCTTCATTAGTTTGTTTTTCAGGAAACTGGTGTTGTCTGGTACGGCCGTAAACGATGGTAATCTTCCCTGTATACATCAGTCAGGTGTTTCGCAACCGACCATAATCAAATACATCGAAGGAGTTGGTAAAAAAAGCCCGCAATTTAGGCTAAAATAGATCTCGTAGTCCTCAAAGTGGTTCAGTACCCCTGTTTCATTGGTTGTGTGCTACAAGAAAAATAATCGTATCACAAAATTAAGCAAAAACAAGGTAAAACAGCAACTTAGCCGCGTTCACGTTGAAACCGAAACCAACCGAATGGAAGCAACCTAATGGCGCCGAGTTCGTCGGCGCCCTTTATCCGCCGGTGAGGCAACTACTAAAATGAAAAGGTCTATAGCAGGTGGTTGGCCCACTCTAAGAAAAAAAAAAAAAAACGGTGTGGCCCTTACACCCCTTGTCCCATATACGACACCCCAAAACTTCAGTTCGCCGTACAGCGCACTGAAGTCAAACTGACGGTGCGATATAAAATATTAAACAGCCAAGATACGCATCAAAGAGTACAAAAATAAAACACTGAGGTTTTGCAGTAGAGCCGATAAAACACCGATTACTTTTTTTTTTTACAGTTATATAGTTACACTTACTTAAGCTATTTTAATAAGTTTATAAAAATCAAGCCGCTCGTGAAAGTTGGTAGCGTCCGCTCAACATCAGTGCGCTGTACGTCCAACTGAAGTTTAGGGGTGTCGTATTTGTGGCAAGGGGTGTATGGGCTACACCCTTTTTTTTTAGTGGGATGGATACGAATCCCTTCTTTAGTATTCCCTCTTTCGCGAGTTTGCTTTCTTACGAGGATCGTCATTCCAAACTTTTGCCTGTTTTATTGATTCTGTGCTTATGGGTTCTGTGCATGTGCAACTGTGTGGGGCGTGCCGCTCGTAAGCCCGTATCTCGTAAAATATTTATTTCTGGGATGCTGCTAAGTTTTTTTTAGGATATTCGCCATCCCTATAGGAGTGATGCTGAAGAGCCTTAGGGTGTCAGCAGCACTCGTCCTAGGAGTTGAAGCGAACACCCTAAGAAGCACAAGGGCTATAACACTCCAAGGGTATATTTATATTATATTTATTCTTATTTTCAGTGACCCACCAACAGCTTAACGCCTCCATAGTGGTGCACTTCTCAATGAGTCAATGAGTAGTAAAATGTTAAACAGGATAAAAGCGAAACGTTAGGAAAAAACGATAGCCTCAACACACTTTCGAAATTTACGCTTTTCATCAAAAATATCGAGGCTAGCATTCGCACAAATCTGTTCTAAATGGTTATAAGTCAGTTGTAGGCGTGTCATGGGTGCAGCATGGTAAAAGTCGGTAGGGTAAAACAAAGTATAAAATCTACAAGACTTACGAGGAACGTGCAAGTAGATGTGACTGAGTAGCTCTGGGGATTCAATTATACCATTTACAATCTTATACAAATATGTCAGTTCACGAATTGTTCTCCTGTTGTGCAACGAGTCTAACTTCACGAGTTCACAAATCCTCTCATAACTATAGAAATAATTCGGTTGAAAATAACGATCAAAGAAAACACGAACGAATCTACGTTGAACACTCTCAATTACACCTGAATTTGTCACTCCAATACAGTTCCAGACAACTGAGGCATATTCAACACGACTACGCACCAGTGAAGAAAACAAACGTAAAATACAAAGTGGTTTAGAACAACCGCGTGTCACTCGTCTAATGGCTTCCAGCACTCTAAAGGAAGCATTCGTAATTGTAGTCACGTGATGATTGAAATGAATTGCAGGATCCATAAAAACGCCTAGATCACGGATGACCTCAACGCGAGTAATATTGGTGGAATCTATTACAAAGGGAAAACTCAGAATTTCACGCTTCCTAGAAAAGGACATAACTTTCGTCTTTGACTCATTTAAGAGTAGGTCATTTGAAAAACACCACGCCGAAATAGAATCTATATCACGCTGAAGACATTCACAATCGTCAACCGTTTTAACCGCTGTAAACAACTTAATATCATCAGCAAATAGCAAAAACCGCGTGTGTTTAATACAGGAAGCTAGCCCTTATGGTGATCTACACCCTTAGTGTGTAACAGTGACAAAAGATCTGTGATTGATCCGATCTAAGACGTCCGTGACGAGACTAGAACTAATTATCGGGTCTCATTACGAGAGCGATTGTCAAAATAGCGCGCGCGGCCAAGACGTTCAAAATCGTTAGATACGAGTTCCTTTCGTTGGTGCCTTGGGCCTGCAAAGACGGAGAGTGAACTCACGTTGCCGTTAAGGCCTCCCTTGCCGATGAGGAGGCCCATCTCCCGGCAGGATTCCAGGAGGGCACCGACCCGGGCAGCTGGGAGGGGTTCTTTGGTCTCCTGGACAGGGACACGTCGTCGCTGAGAGGAGCAGTTCTTAGGACGGCCGACACCGCCGGCGAACTAAGCGGACAGCTGGGCCCAGTAGCAAACCGCCCCGAGTAGGCAGTGAGCGAGTGCTGGGGCAGGCGCCCGAGACGCCCAACTGAGGGCTCGTCATCGGTCGCTGGATCTGAAAGGGGCCTCTAAAGAGGGGCCACTGACAACTCCAAAACTATTTTAACATAGGATGTGTTAAGGCGACAGCAGAGGGAGTATACCCTGTCCTGGACCAGCTCGACGCCCAGCATGAGGCCCTTGCCGCGCACGTCGCCAACGACCGGGAAGTCCTGTTGGAGCGCCGCCAGGGCGAGCAGCAGGCGCCGGCCACGCTCTCGGCTGTTGGCCATGCAGCCGTCCTCGTCGATCACCTGCGCCGCAGTGACGACGCAGAAACCCTCACCGTTCGTTCAGGCTCCAGCGAACATCCAAAACCAGAATGACGAACGTGCCTGCTCACACCTTTGGACTACATCTAGTCAACATCGCCTAGAATAGTCAAAGCCGGTAAAGGGCCTGCTCTACCTCGAAGTACTGTAATCACACTAGGATGGCGCCAGTGATACCGTTGGTGGCTACTTTGCGCCAAATCGGCTACTTTCGAGCCTTTCTGGCGACCGAAAATTGAAGTTGGCTCCGGGTCGGCTGGGTTTCGGGGGAGGGGGGATGAATCCCCATAAGCCTCCCTCCTGGCTACTTTTTGGTTACTTTAGCTACAAATGCAACTACGGCTGGCAAATGCTTCGTCCGCAGTTCGAAAGCTCAATGCCATAAGCCCAGAAATCATAAGGACCTCCCGAGAGCCGTTCATACATAGCGTGACTACCACGTCACTTTTTTTTAGATATCCTTATCATGAGATAGAATAGTATATATGGCACCTTCAGTGAGTTTCTGGCATCTTTGACCAAAAACCTGTCTAAACCCAGACCTGTAAACGTTACTAAAGAGACGTAAGGAGTTACATTTACAATTACCCATGGCTAAATGTAACTAATTACAGTTACAATTACACTTCAAGTCAGTGACCGTTAGTTCAAAAAGTAATTCGTTACTTTCAACCTTACTGTCCTAGGTTAAGAAACAAGACACAAGGGTTATGGAAGCGTTTATTGTTGCCGCAACTCACACTTTTGTGACCTTGAGCAACATCTGGCCCTCAAAAAGTCTCATCGGACGTCTTGCCTCGTTTCTATGTGAAGATGTCGTCAGCTGCACTGAACACCTTTTCAGTCCACTTTTTTCTAAATAAGTGCCGCCACCTGGACGTGCGACTGCGTGGCTAGAAAACAACGCGTTCGCAGGGCCTCCCCTGCCCGCTGGACACCGAAAACGTCAGCTAGATCCTGTTGGCCCGTCGAGACGCTGTGTCCTAACTACGGCTCCACCAAACTTCACTTTTCTTCCCAGTGTAGATTATCTTGGTCCCTGAAGTTGATACAAAGAAGTCATATTCTCTCTCTCTCTCTCGGCCAGAAGGGCCACAAGGAAGCAAAGAAAGAGTGAAGTGACATGAAGAAACGTCGCGCACAGATCCGCTACACCAGCTCGCGTGCACCTTCACGTTTTTTTTGTTTTTGTTTTTGGAAGCAAAGACTTTGAACTCCTGAGTTTGTCTAATATTGTTTGCAAAAATATTCCAAAAGCCGGGAGACGTCATAATTAAAATAAGAGCACCGACTTGACACAAAAGAAACAACAGAAACAAAATTTCATTAGACGCTTCGCTTCCCATGCGGGAGGCATCTTCAGTAGTTACAAAGTAAGTGCAAGGTTCAGCCTCAAGTCAACGCCACTTATAAGGAATGTCTGTGTAGAGAGCCGCAGTTTTTGCTGCACACGGATGTTTCCCTGCGGACACATCCGCGCTCGGAGAGTGCGGTTATTTGTACCAGTGTGTGGAAAGCGGAAAGCGCGAACTGGAATTCGGCCTTTAAAGTCATTCAGCCAAAATTGGGTGAAAGGTCGCATTTTATTGCGTAAGGCGTGCTTTGTTCCAGATTGTCGATTGGGTCCACCGCAAGAAGCAAATTCTAAGTGGCCAGAGGCCAGACTCACAACATAACCCGACAAAAAAAGGAAAAAAAAGGTGCGTGCACGACGGTACAAGTACAAATCCTTATTCACAAAACAAAATGATCGTGTTTAGCATAGCCTCAGCATAACTTAAAAACAAAACAAAAAACTTGTTACCTCGGTTGTCGTAGCGTAAGAAGATTTTCGTGTGACCTCTGGTATGCACTTTGACTTTGCGATGTCTTTCCATGCAGCCACGGTATGGCGTAATCGCAGGCTCACCTTCGTAGCTATAGACCTTTCCAGCAGCAGTCTCGAACGAAGCGATTTACAGCGCGCGTCCCTGGTTTCGAGAGGGTACGTCAGTGTTGCCCGACTGCGCTGGGCTGTGGGTTTTCTAGTCAGTGGGCTGTGGCAGCCTGCGTAGGCGCACTTCCGGACGCTAGTGGAGGCTAAATTGCCGCGTTCCTATTTTTTATTTTGTGTTCTATGGCGAATAGAAGTTCTCGGAGTTTGTTAAGAATGCACTGTACTATTTTTGGGAGCAAAAACAAAGAAATGAAAGCTGTTTTGGTGAGTCCGTGCGCGACAGAACAAATGCAACTGGAATGTTTGTTTTATATTAGGTTGATATTTTTACGGGACCATACACTCAGCCGTGCCAATCTACAAAGGTCTTAACCGCCGAAAATATTTGACAACACTGGATATCCGAACTGCATGGATATTCCCCGCTCACAACATGAAATTCCACGAGTCTCATCAATCGAACAACATATATTGTATGTACCCCACGGTGCCGCATTATCCGAACAGGATTTGCGAAAGGTCTCAAATAACACAGCATATCCAATATACAGTGTCGACGACAGTCACTTCACGACGATCGGACGGAATCCGGCGTGTTTTGGGGCACATGTAGAAGAGGGCTGCTTTTTTGCACAGCTTCAAAGCAAATGAACGAACGCGTCCCACACCCCGGACCCGACCCTATCAGCTATTTTCCGCGAAGGCCCGGAACATAGCCGGGAAGGCGTTTTGGAGATTAGTCTCAACGGAAATAATCCTCCAAGAACGCCGAACTGCCTGCGTTGCGGGCTGCTTGACGTTCGCTCTCTTCTCCTGCGAAGGCCGAGCAGGCTACGAGCTCAGGTATTCCCTGGTTCTCACAGTGGAAGATAACACACAAAGGGTAAGCATCCTAAACAGGCAAATAAGGTAAAAACTTCCAAAAAAGCTGGCGAACTCTGAATGAACAATGCAGGTGGGGAGTCACGCTGACCGGTTTTCCACAGCTCAGGCGGGTGGCAGAAATTTCTGGCCATAGGGGTCGCTCGATTCGCAAAATGGCGGCGGCCAGAGAGCTCTTTTTGCAAAGGTAATATCGGTGCTGTTCGAGCGAGTGCAGAACTCACGTCCACGACGGCCGAACCCACGGCGCAGGCGACGGGGTTCCCTCCGAAGGTGTTGAAGAAGCTGGCCGCGTTGAGGACGCTGGCGATCTCCGGCGTGGTCACCACCGCCGCCAGGGGAAAGCCGTTGCCGATTCCTTTGGCCATGGTCACTGTCGTCCAAAAACGGTGCCCATTTCAGACAGCCGCCTTCCGAACATCGAGCAAGCCTATCAAAGCCCCGTTAGCCCACGAGCACGCTTGTGACGTCAATCGTCGTTGACACTGGTGAGCTACCGAGCACACCTGATTGGGATGACCCCACTTATCGCACCAAATGCGGCATTACAAACGCAAGGTCACGTTAAATGTACAGCGGGGGCCAAATCCTTCTAGTCTCCTTAAAATGAACCTCGAAAATCAGTTCGGCATATCACCCTATGCTGTAATTTAACTAATAAATATGGCTACGACGATATTTTGCGGGCTACTTTAAACCTCCCTTTTTTTTTCCTGTTGCAAGAAAAAAAGGACGATGCGACTGCCAGAGCGGCCGGAGACGTGCAGAGCGGGGTCAGGTTGGATGGGTCGTTCGTTGCGCTGGTCGCAGCAATGGTCTTTGCCAGCTGGCGCAACGCTGTGAAGGTCTCAAGCTGGGGGAAGGAAAAAGTCCCTATTGTTGGAATTTAGAGAGAACAGCTAATAACCGAGGGAAAGAAAAGGAGAAAAACGAGTGCTCTTGAACGACAAAAATAATCACTGGAGAAGGGGAACAAGGGGGACAAAGGAGAAACACAAGTTCCAAACACAACTGTGACTGGAGCGCGACCGAAAAAATCCGCCTGGTCCTGGTGTCGAACCAGGGACCTCTCCATTTCCAGTGGAGCGCTCTACCAACTGAGCTAACCAGGAGCTAGACTTCAGTAGTGTGTGAACGTCTTGCATTATTAAAGGGACACTGACACCCCAAAGGTCGTATTTTTTTTTTATTGTCTAAAACGACGCAAGTTGTAGTCATAGACACGCAAAAAAAACCGCATCGCGAAAAAACATTTCCCCGCGCGCGCGCGCGCCTTTTTATTTTTGGCGTTTAAATCTCCCGCCGCTACCTCCTCGCTTCTTTTGATCGGTGACGTCAAAAATCTGGAAATTTAGAAGCTTTGTAGGTGACATTTCTATAACATTTAATAACGGCAATCGTAAAACATGTTTTTTGACGCATTTGCGAACGCACTACGGCCCCTCTTTTTGAAATACCAAAAATCAGAGTTCGGTGAGATGTCCCCTCCTAGATGTGTGTCCTCTCTCAGAAAACTTGGCGGTGCTCGAGCAGATCGGCGAGTTGGGGAAGAAACCGGTTTTTTCCCGCGCGCCAGCTCGCCTGCTCCTCGCATCGGGTCAGCGGAGGTCCGAGAGAAAGTCGAGTCGCAGGAGACCGCAAAATTTGACTGACAGCATTGGCGGGGATCGCGCGGGAACTTCAAATTCGGCATTTGGAAATCGTTTTTTTAATTCACAAATACTGAATTCCCAAGTTTCGAATTTTGAGGGTAATGTCCCGGCACCATTTTCAATCGTTTCGGATAATAAAAAAAAATATGATTTTGACGTGTCAGTGCCCCTTTAAGGTTATGATGATAATGCAATTAAAGGCAAAGATGCAAGCGAGTTGGACAAGAATGATGTCATTCTTGTCCAGCTCGCTTGCACGTTTGCCTTTAATTGCATTATCATCATGCTCTTTAACCCCCCCCCCCCCCCCCCCCCCCCCCGCTCTGTTCTCTGAAGGGTTCGCGAGAGGCGAAGAGTGGCCTCCCACTTTCGCTCCCGCCCGCCCGTTGAGTTGAAATAGATTAAACTCCGAATGCCGCCAGCGGAAGCCGTGACACGTCACCGGCGACGCTACACCACTTGCAAAACATTTCCGGCTTCCAGTGGCCGCAACTCGAAGTGTGCTCTGATTTGGAGTGCATTTCTTCCGCAACCCGAAATCTCCCGTGACGGGAAACGAAAGCGACAAAGACTGCGGTTTCCGGTACCCGCAACCCAAAATGTGGGTTGGTTTGGACAGGCCTTTAGTTTAGACCGTCAAGCCGGCGAGAACAAGGCCACCGTGAAGCTTAGAAAGTCAATGATCTCTGGTGAGACCGTCCCTACTTCATCACGCCATCACAATGGGCAGCGCTACCAATCGCTGAATCCCGATGAAGTTAAAATGTTGGCACGAGTGCCATGATTACAGGGATCTCACGTTCCAGGCTCACAATTGCAGCCGAGGATAAACCAGAAGACCGCAAATACATACCGATATCTGGGACGACGCCGTGACTCTCGAAGCCCCAGTAAGTGTCACCCATGCGCCCAAAGCCGGTCTGAACCTGCACACGGTTTACACGGACACCATGCGCTTACTCGTGTATTTAGTAAGAGTAGTGAGAGATGCTAATCGCGTTGTCGAACAGAAAAGGTACAAAAATAGAGATACTATGGTTGTAACTTGTGATGTATGCAACCTCCAGTATACTTTGTATCGTTACTTGGAATGATTCACGTCTTAGTGTTCTTGGTAAAAATTCTTGTGTTCTCTTTCGGTTTTTCCTGGTGTTGTTCTAGATTTTAAGAGCAGTTGTATTTAGGGTCAGCGACAAGTCAACAGTTCAGGAGAGGCTCCCTCTACAAGCGTTATGCAAGAGCCTCCGAAAATTGACTAAGCCTGCGAGGTCAGCGCCAGAACAACCGACAGCATGGCAGCCGTAAAATAGGAGAAGCTTAGCAAAGCGGTCATTCTGCGTGCGCCCGCGCCTGCTGCTCTGCCTGCACTACACAGAAGCAGCGTTGGCAGATTGGTAAGTTGTCGCAATACCAGACTACTAGATTTCATCAGACATAAAAAATTGGCAGAGACCTTTACCTCCAAATTCCCATAATGCCTAAAATGCGCTATTTAAGGAGCGATCGTTTAAATTTGTTTAGAAAACATTAAACAGTCGTTTCGGGGACCGAAAAATCTAGATTTTTTTTTTATCGATTTCCCCCATAAATCTAGCAGAGAAACTGGCTTGGTACGTGGATCGCGTGACGTAAATTTCACCGCTAAATTAAACGGGGCAACCGAAAGTGTATAGGTCATGTGACGCAAATTTCCCCGCTAAATTTAGCACGGAAACTAACCTGGGGCGTAGGTCACGTGAGATCAATATTCCTGCCAAACCTAGCGGGGAAAGTGAATTGGTGTTGTGGTGTTCTCACCCACCGCTTGTCCAAAGAAGGATGTTCCGATGTACGTGGTTCAAGCGTCGCGTTCTCTTGCCACGCGTTTGTGTCCCGTGCTCTAGCCCCACGATCGGTCCTCTCGCGCCCGCCGCATCCTCGCCCAAGTTCTCTGCGTGCCCAGATCCCCACAGCGGAAACTCCACGGCCGGACAACATTTTGGAATTGAGGGCTCCGTTCAAAAAAAAAAAAAAAAACATTTCATGCTTTAGTATAAAAGAACGCCTAAAAGAAATAAAGCCTAGAACATAAATTGGTGAAATAAGTTTCAAGGGCGTACAGGGAACATGCGGGTCGGAAAAGGGCAATTTATTTTCTTAAAAATTGTAATATTGGGTTTTATGGTGTTTTATTATCATTGAATCTTTATATTTTATGTATGAAACTAATAATGACCGGTTATGATCGCGAAATATTTGAAATACTCATTTGAAGAACTCCCAGCAACCAAGAACGGCATAAATATGAGTCGTTTTTGCGTGCGCGATTCTTCAAATTTTGACGTCGCCCGCCATCACATTCATGTTCATAAAGGTCTTCCGTCTTCCCTCCGTCGCAGTCTTCTGTAGCTGAATTTCTCACAAAAAATTATTCGCGAGGAAATATTTTCCCCTCCGCTAAAGAGAATCGAAACACATCTATGGTAACTTTCGTACGCGTTTATTTCTTCAAGTAATTTTGGGGTTTAAAATAAACAAAGTTTATTTTACTACGCTCTTTTAAGTGTGCTGCCATGCCTCACGTGTGCACAATAACGGTTATCCTACAAAATGAGAAAGGGAGGCTTAACAAACTATTGCTTTTGTTGTATACATTCTCCCCCTCGAAGTCACTCAAAAATCCCACAAAAGGACCTTTCTCCCCCTTCCCGTCCGTGGGTGCGTGTTTTCCTCTCCCGCTCAACCCCTTACCCCCCCCCCCCCCCCCCCCCCCCCACCCCCACCCCCCATCTCTCCCGGCCCGCCCGTCGCCGATGCGCTGCGCGTCCACATACAACCGCACACCTTACAGCCGCTTCGGCCTGCAAAAACTATATAAAAAAAAGAAAACGGGTTTTGGTTTCTTGATTTGTTTTGCGGTTTCGATTGGATCGCCCTTTATCCAAGTACCACCACTGTTCGATTGTGTGCCGCGTCGAAATTTTTGGCTCATGGGCAGCCGGCGGCTCGAAGTCGTTTGCAAGCACGCTCCTATTGGCCTAGGGGCTGCCGGCGCCGCGCCGCGGTGACGCATCGCATTTAACGTTACGCTCCGCCAGTTTTGGCTCAAGTTTTGACAGTACTTGAATACCGAATAGAATTCATGTTGGAGGGCTTAAGGTTCACCGGCCTCGCTCTCTCTTGTAGATTTGGCGATCGGCTCTGGCGCTGAGCTCGCAAGGCTGGCGCGCGAGCAGCAGAGAAGGCAATGAAGCGGCCCACCTCGTCAGCGATGCAGAGGCCTCCCCGCTCCCGGATCAGCTCGTACACCTTCTGCAGGTAGCCCCTGGGGAACTGCACCGCGCCGCCGACGCCCTGGGTGGGAAGCGGGTGCTTCAACGGCACCAACTCGAAACATAGGCTGGGGCCAACGACAACTAGGAAACACTCGTAGAATAGGGGAGCTCAGAGTGAACCTTCACGAAAGGATTCTCGGACGCTTGCTAACTAGTAGTCAGAATTAATACACCTCATTTACGAAGAAACATGGAACACCTATCGATTCCGGCGTGCGGGTGCTAGCTCTATTAAATCATTACACTAGCTAGGTCACGATGACAAAGACCGGAGGACACAGAAGTGTTGTGCCTTCATACGCATGAAGTGTGGGTTGTGCATGCTGTTTGTGTGTGATGAGGGTAGGGCTGCAGTGGGCGGGGACCACGCACTTCATGTGTATGGTAACCCAACGCAATCCGTGCCCCCCCCCCCCCGCTCGTTGTCAGCATGATGAAGCTAATTTTTGACTCTATTAACCTACCGTTAGCAGTCCCCGCGCGCCTTCTCCCCGTAGCTCTGTTGGTATGCTATCTGGCTGGGAATCACTTGGTCCCAAATTCAATCTCCGTCGAGAACGTTTTTACCTTCGTGTTGTAATAATGGCCCCTATGGGGCCATTATTACAACACGAATGTGTTGTAATTTTGTGTTTAGATGCTTAGGCTCCCGCCTAATACACCAACAAACATCGCTAAAATAGTAACCCAAATATTGGGCCAAATATTTTTTTTGCAAAGTTATTGAATATACAGTTTATTTATTTATTTTATTTCACAATACTGCAGCCCAGTTCTCTGGCCCGAGCAGGATTTTGGTTCTCATCGCGTTTTTCAAAGTGAAAGTCTCTATTGGCAACAATGAAAAAGTGACGTCAGGGGAAGGCAGGGGTTCTCTTTGAACTGTAGACTTTGTTCCCAACTGATTACAAGCACTTTCATGGCGTCAAATGAATACGTTGGAAGGTCGCTCCAGCGCCCGCGCATCTGTACGAAACAAACGCTCGGCATAGTCCATTTTCAGACCGCTCGCTCGACCTGCAGGTCTGTCTTCCCCTGACGTCACGCCACTGAAAAGTGCGGGCCTATTTGAAAGTTGGTCTTGGCATCATTTTCACTCGCCGATTTCACAATAACCATTCAGAATTTCAGTGTACTAAATAGCATAACAAAAAGGGTAAAGACCGGAGATTCCGAAAAGATAGTTACTTGGGTAGCTCAAAATATCGACGGAGTACCTTTTTAATACGAGCCAGCGATTGAGAAGTCGACCCGTCGGAGGCCAAAATGGTCGCAATAAAAACCACCAAGACGACACCGAAACAAATGAGATGTTTTCTCATTCCCAGACATCAGGATCGCCAGCCGCGATTTGGCCACCCTTGGTCTGTACCAGGCACGTAGCAAGGGGGAAGGGGGGGAGGCATGGGGCAGCCCCCCCCCCCCCCCCCCTGAAATCTTTCATTTTGCTGGGGCCTCCTCTTCCCCTTCCCCCCATACAAGATATTGTCATGGGCGCCCCCCCCCCCCCCCTTTCCTCAAAATCCTGGCTACGTGCCTGGTCTATACAGTTACTCTTGGCTGCAATATGATGTGGTGGGACGAAGGCAAGACAGAAAGAGAAAGTCTGAGGGAAACAGCTATAGTCGGACGCCGAGGCTCTGGTCGAACGCTTCCAATAAAGAAGGGGGAGGTAAACTATAAGTTGCTGGCCGTCATATGTTGGGTGTGCCCTCCGAGCATCCACTAAGCAGCCAGTGTTGCTAAATGGACGCTTTTGAAAAGGCTCTATTGCCTTCTAACGGAAGCCATAGCACATATTTCGCATGCGTGTCTGGTGTGGCCATGACTGCCCTGTAATGCCCGTGTCCCACTAGAGCGACATACAGAAACAAAAGACAACGACAAGCCTCAAACCAGGGTCTTTCGCGATTTGAGAGGCTTTGTAGAATAAGGAAGGCTATGCTCAAACACGAGCATCATGCACGCGAGGGTATCTTTGGCAGGCTTGCAATCGCTCGTGCTTACTTCACGAGCACCGAACGACTAAACGCCTGCCAAAGGTACCATCGCGAGCACGCTGCATGGGTTTGAGGCATGTCGCTGTCTTTTGTCTCTGTCTGTTGCTCTAGTGGGACGCGGGCATAACTGACCAGAGGGCCCCTAGATACTCCTCGATGGCCCGATCAAGCGAGAATCCAGTTGGCAGCTGCACCACATCTGTTTCCATGCATTGCCGGAGTGGCTACCTGAATGCTCTCGGCGAAGAAGGCGGCCACCCTCGTCTTGGAGACATTATGTCGGAGCACGTCGTGCACCTGGTCGGCGTACAGGGAAGCCGCGCTGCACGGGCCCCCTTCGGGGCACGAGCACTGCCTCGGGCTCGGCACCAGGCAGTCGCGGCACGCCTGGCCACCCCAGGGGCCGCGGTAAGGGTCGGCGTTCATCGCCTGCGCAGGAATCAGCAATAGACAAAGGTCATCTAACACGCGTCCAGGAACCATCGCATGCGACGTGCTTCCTAAACTTAACGCAGCCATTAGATGGCACTTTTTGTACTATTCCTGGGCCTACCGGTCAGACTTCCCGATCATAACCGAGACCGGGGAAGGCAGTCCAGCAGCCGCAGTCACCAACTTAGCTTTGAGTAGCCGGCAACAGATCAATATTTGGGTAATCCGGTGGCACCGTTTTATGCTTTAGGAGCGCTATACACGTGTAATCGTTTTTTCCCCCTTCTGTCTTATGTTTTACTGCTGCCGTTAACAATGTGCGCGTAATTTGTTTTGCTCTTTGCTTTTTTGCTTTGTTAGTCTCGCGTGCATTGTGTGCTGCAGGAGTTTGCCACCGACGTTGGCCATTGTGTGTACCCTGTCAGGCGACATTGTTTCGCCTCTTATACACGTGGACCTTTCAAGTGTTGTGTGTGTGTTCCTTTCTTTCGTGATCGTCATTTGTATGCGCTGTTTTCAACAAATAAAAGCACGTTACACCAATTAGGTGTAACTTTTGCGAACACACTGTTAGACCACGTTACACCAACTAGGTGTCACGGGCACAAACATACAAGCGCAGATCAAAGCTGTGCACGGGCTTTCTTCGCTTTCCAATAGAAAGTTGTCCCCGAGAACAGAAGTTTTGACGCTCGTTTCTCTGATGGAGCACGCAGTCGCGAGCTTTATCAGAAAGGACCACTAGACCCGCGAGGCCACCATGTCGTCTGATGGAAAGCAAAACCGGTTGTAAAACTTTATAACGGGCTCTTATCATCGCTACATATATGGCACTAAGACGATAGAAAATGTATTCCTGATTCACTATTGAAAAGGCGCAAAACTTACGAAAACAATATTCGCATTTTTATCAGATAAATTCTTAACTCGCGTCCAGCCCCCATGCATTCGTTCGTAACGACGCCGCTATCTACGGTTTGTTTGGAGCACAGCGCCATGTTACGAGGTCACCGCTCACGGGGTCAATTTGGGTTCCTCCAAATTGCGCGGCGTTAGGCCTTACCTGCAGAGTCCCGGATCTCGTAGCGGGTTGCGGAGAATGTTGCGGGACAGCGGGAACGATCTGCGAAAACTCCCTAATGCGAAGTAAAGTTCGTCCGCTACTTTTGCAGGGGTTGTGGTGACGTCAGAAGAACGCCTAGCTCTGACTGGCTCTGATTGAAGGATAGTGGGTAGGCCTCAAGAATTGCTTTGAGGTCTACCCACTATTCTTCGATCAGAGCCAATCAGAACTCGGCGTTCTGACATCACCAAAACCCCTGCATAAAGAAGCAGACGAACTTGCGCTCTGCATAGCGCGCTACGTGAGTTGCTTTCGCTCGGCGCTGCGCATGCGGGGCGTGGTCGCCGGATTAACACGGACCCAGGGTTGGTTGTTTACACGGAGGGCTGACGGACAGTGCGTGTGTCTCGTACGCTGCTGCTAGAGTCACTAAATAAAGCTACGCTTTCAGAGTACCGAAACTCCCAAACTACGCGTCTGAAGCGCGTCAGGCGCCGCCATCTTGGGTCCGCGGTGCAGATGGAGGGGTGCCTGTAGCTAAGCCAAGCCGAGCTGTAGCCGTCGCCTGCGCCAGCTGCCGTAGCCGCAGCTGTGGCAGCGAATCAAGGTCGTGTTGTTCGTATCTCGTCATAAGAAGGAAATAGTGCGTGCTGAGCGACGGACTTCGGCGTGCGCGCGCAGTAAACAGTAAAGCAGCAGCAGGCAGCGGATCGCTGGACCCAAGATGGTGGCGTTGAAAAAGGCGATGATGATGATAGCGAATCACGTGACTGCCGCTGTCCAATGATGCCGCAGCGAACCAGAATATTGTTAAATAGAGCGACTGTGTTGTCGGCAAAGTGCCAAAGAAAAGGAATGCGGTACTCTGAAAGCGTAGCTGTATTTAGTGACTCTAGCTGCTGCTTGACATGGAGCAGGGCCTGGAGCCTGGGAAATCGGAAGCGCTCACTTCCGTCACCCCGAGAGGAAGATCGAGAAAGAGGACGACAGGACAAGGTTAGGCGCGTTCATTATTCTTGGCGCAATTGATTGTTTTCCTTCGTACACTGCACGCCGCCACTATTTTTTTCTTTAGGAACAAATTCGATACTACTTTGCGTTATAGACCAGCAGTCTGATCTCTGCTGATGGCGATTGCTGTGCTTTCCCCGCCGTTTCGTGGTCGCCGAAATCTATTGCTGTAAATATAGTTAGCGAACGCGGGCCTATTCCTGAGTATTTGTTACACGCGGACTCCGTGGTAGGGATAATCCGGCCGACCTGGGTCGGGTGTCGCTTCTGCCGTAGGACAGTGGAAGTAGTGACTGGTCGTCGGAAAGCTCACCCAGCTCGTCATGTTCGAGCTCAGCAAGTTCGAGCAGCGGCCATTTTGAGCGACAGACCCTCTCCGGCGGATCGCTCCAAAAATATATGAGTAGATCTTCCCCTCGTCCATATGGAGCGCGCCCCATGGAGAGGGTTTTTTTCCTCTCTCGCGGATCTTGGACACCGATCCGGATCTATTCACCATGTAGATTATTCGGAGGCCCCATACTCCGTTTCACCCAACGTTAATAGAACAACTCAGTTGGAAAACAGCCATGGAGCCTCTTTTGAAAAAGTGGCTTCGATCCGTATACTCGAGAACCGAACTAATGGCGATCGCAACGCCGCCATTTCTTCCGCAGCGGACACTCCGGGAACTGCACGTTTGCATGTATCGGTTCAGGTTAAGTCGCGCAAGGGCCGATGGCGCCTTCTAGCATTGCCATTTCGCATCAGCAATATAAATTATCTTTTTTTCTAAATCTGGAGGGGATACAATGCAGGCGTGTTGAGCATTCCTAGCCAATTTTTCGGCGCTAACTGAGGCTGAGGAGGCATCATGTGTGACACGTTAGGCCTAGCGCGCTAGGCCCAAACCTCTGCAAGCGGTATGAATACCGAAGAAGCTTCTCTCCGATTTGGGAGGGAAGAGGCTACCGCCAAGATAATAAGGCATGTTCTGGGCAAGAACCAGGTTAGCAAGGAGTCGCGAGACACCGGTAGAAGCTCAGACCTGCCCCCAACCAAGACCGCAATTGAGCTTCGTAAGAGTAGAAGCCGCAGCCGCGCTCGCGCAGCAGCTGCACTTACTACGAGACCCACTGTGAAGCCACCGGGCAGACTATTTAAAGTGACATTCCGACCGAGGGCGCTCGATCTTGGACAGACCTCATTGGATGAGGTCACGGCTGCGATAACCTCTGCGACCCAGCTATCGCCGCGAGAAGTACTCAGTGCTGACCTCTTCAGGATCAACTCGAGAAGTAACACCGTCTCCGTGAACACGGACAGTCCCGAAAGAGTCAAGGCGTACACGCTCATACAGAGAATCATGCTCAAGGCAAAGTCGGTAGAAGTGTATGGCTATGCGGCGGAACCAACAGACACCCGGAGATACGTGCTGCCCAACGTGCTGAGCCTCGACGCGGTACGCACTACCGAGGAGATATTCGAGCAGGTACAGCTTGGCAACCCGCATTTGGAGATCGTTGCAGCCCGCCGAATGGGACGATCCAAGGCCATCCTGGTGACCGTCGGAGGGAACGAAGTACCCAGCTACCTGTGCTACGGCCCCATTATCTGTCAATTCTACGAATATCGTGAGAGGAAGCAAGCTTGCACGTCGTGCCGCCAAATGGGACACAGGGCTGACACATGCCCGCAGGGCGAGAGCAAGCTATGCCCGAACTGTGGAGTGGAGCACGAGCTCCCACCGATAGTTGACGGCAAAAGAGCCTACACGTGCACGCCGATCTGCGTCATCTGTGGAGGCAAGCACTTCACCGGCAGCAAGGAATGTAACAAGAGGTACGTCCCCAGACAGAAGGTGAAGCCGAGGGAGGATTGCAGGCATCGATCACCCAGCGGGGAATTCAGGGCAAGATCGGTCTCGTTTCCGCCTGTCAACCAAGAGGATCCCTCTTGGGGATCCTCTTGGTTGGCCTTCGGGATACCGACAGGCCTTCGGGATACCGACAGGCCACCGAAACCAAACCTAACAAGGCCAACACACAGCAGCAACCTGAATCACAACAGGCGGCGGTTAGTGCCCAGCCACCGAGAGACCCTAGATTGGCGGCAAGGCTTGCTACCATGGAGAGAAAACTGGCGGAAACGCAGCAGCAGCTCACACATGCACTGGAAACCATCCAACAACTCAGTGAGCAGAACACTGCCCTCAAGAGTCAAGTAGACACCCTCAAGGGACAAGGCCCAGTTCAATCACAGCCACCCTCCCAAGAGGAACCCGCAGAAGAAGTCAGGCGACGCAAAAAGGCGCGATGCCCGGATTCGCCAGAGGAAGACAAGACCCTCACAGCAATCACGGAGCTGGCCAAGGCGGTCAACAGTCGCTTCCAACAGCTGGATGAACACCTCACTGAGCGCTTCCAGAAGATGGAAGAGCGATCCCAACAGGTAAAAGATAGGCTCACCAGACTCGAACAGGTGCAGTGGGGTGGCGCCGCCGGCAATACGTCGGCACCAGTTACAGCACCCTCTATGTTTGAGTATGGCCAGTAACAACACGCCGCAGATGTCGCCGCAAGTTTGCATTTGGCAGTGGAACGGGCCTTGATGGGTACCAATAGCACGCCGCTTATTCACCATTTCCTTCCCTGAACCCCAACCCAGATGTCATAGCCATACAGGAATCAAGTGAGAATTGTAAAATACGGGCTACACTCGCTACGAGCAGAGCAACGGGAATAGTCAAGCGACCCATCCATACGTTCGTCAGAAGGGACATTTCCAGTCAAGCAGCACGATGTCACGCTACACAGGGGCGTAATGGACTTGTAGTGGTTGAACTCCTTCCTAAGAAGAAGAAATGAACTGAGACACGGTCATCTGTAACACCTTACTCCTCCACTAAAGACGTATGGAACACGCCGTAGCCGCAGTCTTCCCCACAGCATCGAGTATCGCGGCCGGCGGCCCCGTGGTAGTGCTGTGAGAATTTAATGCTTCCCTTGTATCGGATGGGGCTACAGGCACGCCACAAGCAAGGGCCAAGCAATAGAAGACCAGGCCTTCCCTCTGTTCGATTGGTGCTACTGAATGACCTGACCCACCCCACGAGGTGCGGCAACAGCATCACCAGGGATGACAACCCAGACTTGACGTACGCTGCCGACGTTCTCGGGGCGACGTGGAGCCAACACCCTCGACGACGCTGGGTAGCGACCATTAACATACTAGAAGGGGATCCGAGTAGATACCTGCCTAAGCAGCACCGAGAGGCAGTTCACCATCTGCCTCCTGACGGACTGGGACAAGTTCCGCGACCGAAGGAGGGACAGGGCCCCATCGAATCGCTAGGAGAGTGGACAAAACAGCTCAACGACGACCCAAAGGGGCGTTCACGCGCGAGGTCACCAATCCCACCCAGGCCAAAGAGCGTCGACACGAAGCTTGCCCCACATGTTGGAAGCATACGCATCCCTCACACAGAAGATGGAAGACGACCGGGCACGAGCAACAGGAAGCTGAGGCGGCGCCTGGCCCTCCTGTTTCGCGATTATCGAGCAACATGCGGCATACTTGGTTGCAACAACAGTGGCAACCGATGTGCGATGCGACCAAGGCCAGCTTCACCCCGCAGTCCCCTGGTCGCTGTTTCGGCACCTGTTGAACCCAGACGAGGTCTAAGGCTGGAACACAACAAGGCGTGATCAGCTCCTCAGAGAGCTCCCGGGAGATGAAGCCTCGATATGCAGCGAACTCAGAGAACGGTACCCTTGATGCACCGCCACTCCGGTTCTCACCCTAGTCACCGGATACCGAGGGGACCCCAACCCGACAATTCGACCAGTCAATCGAAGAGGCTTGAAGTGAGGGCCGTCCTGCCCGACCCTGCCGACCCCAGGCGACACCCGGTGCGGATGGCGTCGGCACAAGATGCTACGCAATCTAGACGAGGGACGATTACGGCCCTCACAGATTACTTCACAAGGTATGGGACACCGGACAGCTCCCGTCTAGCTGAAACATGCTATGGTCTGTTTCATCTCCAAACCGGGGAAACCGCTGGAATATTGCTAACCTTAGGCCCATCTCCCTGACCTCATGCGTAGGGAAGCTCCTGGAGCGAATAGTGCAACGCAGGCTGCAAGATTACGTGGAGGAACACCGTCTTCTCCCCCACTACCTGTACGGATTTAGACAGCACTTGTCTACGCAAGATGTTTTCCTCCAGCTGTCGACGGACTTTTTCTCCAACCAACGACCGTGGAGGGCCTTGGCGGCGCTTGACCTACGCAAGGCCTTCGATAGAGTCTCCCACGAGTCGATCCTCGATCAGATCTCGCGCCTGAATCTCGGTGGGCGTGCCTACACTTACGTGGAAGCATTCCTAACGGGAAGGACGGCAGAGATTAAGCTCGGGGATTATGCGTCTGATACCTTCCCGACATGCCTTGGTAGGGGCACTCCACAGGGCGCAGTCATCTCGCCATTCTTGTTCAATCTGGCAATAGCCCCGCTATCAAGACGGCTGGAACAGATCCCGCACCTCAAGCATGCCGTTTATGCGGATGACATCATCCTGTGGACCAACGCCCCACCGTCCATCATGACCCCGACCCTCCAGGCAGGAGCAGACGTGGTGGTAGAAGTCGCCCGAAGCGTGGGGCTGGAATGCGCCCCTGAGAAGTCTGCCCTGCTCCTTGCGAGCAGGCTTCGAGCCAAAGACGCACTGGCCAAAGTATTCGTCTTCATGGACGGACAGGCCATCCCCAAGGTACCAGCTACCCGAGTACTCGGTATGCCACTCCACACAGGCAGATCGTCGGAGATCGTGCGTACTCTACGCAAGAACACTGACAACACCACCAGGTTGATTCGTAGAGTTTCAGGCGCGCAATATGGCCTCGGTGAGCAAGACACCTGTCGACTGGTGCAGGCTTTCGTACTCAGTCGCGTCACATACGCGGCCCCGTACATGCACCTCCCCAAGACAGCGCGCAAACAGATAGATGCCATCATTCGCAAGGCGTACAAAGTGGCGCTGGGGCTCCCCAACCACACGTCAACCGCGAGGTTCGACCAGTTGGGAATCCACAACACCTTTCAAGAGTTGTGCGATGCGCAGAGAGCAGCACAGATCTCCCGCCTCTCGCGCACCCCAACGGGTCGTCGTACTCTACACAGAGCTGGCATCGATTACAAGGACAAACCCCCGCCCAAGTGGGACATGCAGCCAGACTGGAGACGCGCCGTGGTGGTCAGACCCCTACCAAGGAACATGTCTACCACGCACCATAAGCAGAGACGAGAAGCCAGGGCCCGAGCGCTGCAGAGACTGCAGGAAGACGACCCGCGGGCTTTCCACGTGGACGCCAGTCCATACCCGAACCGCTCCAAGAGTTACGTCGCAGCCGTACACAACATCAGCGGATCGTACACAGCGACAATCAAGGCATGCGACATCCACGAAGCAGAAGAGGCGGCCATTGCCATAGGGCTCCTTGCCGCCAGTAGAACAGGCAGCAGTGGCACCGTCACCACAGACTCCAAGACGGCTGCAACCAGCTTCCTGTATGGGAGGATAGGATCTCCTGCGCGCAAGATCCTTCGGAGCTTCCGCACCCCCAGGGACAAGAACAGCCGGTACCACGTGGTCTGGGTTCCCGCACACGCGGGCCATGAGGGGAACGAAGCTGCCCACTCCCTCGCATCCCGAGTAGCTACAAGCCGGGATTGTGAGGAGGAGGGAGGCAGAGAATTCTCACTCGGGGAACACAGCTATGCGGCACCGGCAACGGAAGAAGCCCCCACGCGTTTCTGCGATGCCACACGAGTTGAGAGGGAGAGGAGACGTGTTCTTCCGCCACCACACCCGGAGCTCAACCACCAGCAAGCCAGGCGATGGAGGCAACTTCAGACACTCGCCATTCAGACCCCACGATTCCTCCGTAGAGTTCACCCCCTACTCTTCGATGGGTCCTGTACGAGATGCTGTGGTTCCGAAGACCCACCCCCGGATGGCACGATCGGACATATGTTTTGGTCATGCCCGAAGTTTCAACCCCCACAGGAACTCCAAAGGCACCTCGATGACCGAGGAGAAGACATTGTTCCTCACTGGACGTCCCTTCTGCAGTCAGATGAGCTGCGCATCCAGCTGCTCCTAATAGACAGGACCGAACAAGTTGTTCGCGACCTTCAAGATGAACTCCGCAAGAGGCGTGCCCAATTGTAACCGCAAGCTTATCTTTACTTCCCACAAATGCCCATCCCCTTTTCCCTTTCTACTGTCGAGCCCTTGTGCTGTATAGTTAGGCGGGCAGATGAGCCTAGCCCCTGTATGCACTGCGTTCAATAAAGTTGTGCTACCTACTACCTACCTTTTATGTTTTGACTATAGTCGCTAAAGGGTGGCGCTGTTATCGTATTCAGTTTGATCTCGGTGGACGCGAGCGGTCCGGGTTTCAAGGGTGAGTTTCCCAACTGAGTGTTCTACCGTATTTACTCGAGTAATAGCCGCACTATTTATGAACAAGGCCCTCGCGTCTACTTTACCGCAGAACACATATACAGCCAATCATTGCGTTGCGCATAAATAACAGAGCGAATAACTAGATCGAGAACACGATTCTCCATACAAATGTAACCTTCACAGATGGTATCTTCGCGCGAAGACGTTATCTCTGTCCTGTAAACCGCTGGAATCATGCTGTCAATCGCGGTGACTGGCAATCCGCGTGCTCCGCGGAAAAGCTAACCCTCAGGTTTTCTTCATAAACAGTGCGGCTTATTACTCGAGTAAATACGGTAGTAACGTTGGTTTCACCTCACGTCCGGCCGCATCGGATTGGCTACGAGCCTCATCGGAGCCAATCCAAGGCCGCGTGAGTTTACCGTGAACTTAGAGAGGAAGCATCCTGAAGCACTGCGAATAGCGTGGTCACGTGTTACGTGCACGGAGATGGATTGGCTGGGATGGCTCGTATCGTCCCCTGTGGCCGGACGTAAGGTGAAACGGCGTGCAGTTCAGACCGTCTCGACAGGTGCACTCCAGGGCGCGAGTAACGTATTTCGGATGCGTCACTCCTTCCCTCTCTCTGCAGACTCACGTGATGCACACCAAAGCCGGTCGGCCAGTGATGCCTGTAGGCACCGACGCCGCACATGCCACTGCTGTAGGGACTCATGCCATGGTACGCATTCCTGCGAAGCAAGAGGAACACACCTCAGCATCCCACCTCGGAACAATTTGTAGCTCCAGAGGAGGCGACGCAGGGGAAAAGGCGCGAAGAGGTTGGGAGCTACTGCCTATCCAAGTGTGCAACGGAAACTAGCGCGGCCTGGAGGCCGAAATCTGAAATGGAGGAAAGGCGATTAATTCATGCTGTTGCGAATAGTCTACTTAATAGTAGGACCCTAAAGGGATAAAAGGAAAGCGACATATAGGACGAAGACAGGACAGAACATATTGGAAAGATGTCTTGTCTTGTCTTCGTCCTAGATGTCGCTTTCCTTTTATCCCTGTAACTTCCCAACGCGCTCCAATTCGTCTAGGACCCTTATGCAATGGACCTCTTGGCGAATATGTGCTGCCACCTAGACACGCGAATCGGTTCGAGACTAGGTGACTGGAAAACAACGCGCGCCCAAGGCCTCTCCCACCCGTTCCACACCCAAAACGTCAGCTACATACTGTTCACCCATTGAGGCGATGTGACCTAGATACGGCTCCCCCTAGCTCACCTTTGTCCCCATCGTGCGTAATCTTCCGCCCCGAGGTCGACACAACGAAACCGCTCAAAGGCGAGAAATGCAAGATGGCGGATTGTTTGAAAATAGATACTCTCGAACCCAGGCGCATGAAATACTCCGCGCATGCGCACCGCGTATTTCTACAAAAGGTCCATTATGCTCTGAGCGCGTACAGTTATTCCGTTCGGAGTTACAACCTCGAAAAAAGTTTATCTTTTTAATTTATTTTTTACGATTTTCAGGGGACATAAGCGCGTCAATGACAGAATAAGAACGGCAGGGAGGAGCTTTAGTTGGAGCACCTCCAGCGCGAAACCCTCGATAGCGCTTCGGCGCCTCGTGCGCCCCGAGTGTGCGCGCGCACATTCGGAGCCCGTGCACGGGGCGGAACCCGTGCATTCGAAAGAGAATACTGCCAGTGACAGAGTGAGACTGAGGAAGAGGAGGAGAGCAGGTGGGGCCCTTAGAAAGCCGGGCTCTGATTGCAAAGGCTATATTCCGTTCACCCTTAAGCTGAGACTAGAACCAAAGTTGCAAGCTGGGCTAGTTGGTGAAGGCTAAACATAACGTAGGTAAAACAGCACAGAACGATACAGACTAGAAGGAAGGAACAACCAAGGCGGGATAGGGGCTGACTCGTAAGTAAACGCTGCGAGTCAGCGCCTGTCCCGTCTTGGTCTCGCAACTTTGTTCCAACGGTTAAAAAGGTGGTTCGCTGTGTTGATGATTTTTTAGTGTTCCTGGAGGGTTTTGACGGCAGAGTGTCCTCAGTGGCTGACGTTTTGGCAATTTTCGGCGAATGCGGGGGGGGGGGGGGGGGGGGGGCATCAGGTTCACCTCTGAGGTCCCCAAGACGTGAACCTGATGCAGTTTTTGGACCTTTTCCATCGCTTCGGCGGCAGTCATATCTGCTGGGCGCAGAGCCCTCGGTCAAAAAATGCCATCTTAGACTATTAGCCCCATGCGCGACCGAAAGCGTCGCTGTGGTCGGCCTTCCACGATTGGCCGAACGCTGACTATGACGTCGGAAAGGGAATTTATCATCGACGGAAATAAGAGGAATGAAAGAACTTTAATTTTGACGGTGTTGGCAGTGTTCCTTTGAGAGCGCAATGATTTCAAGCTTCCACCATACTCATAACAAACACCATCGAACTTGTTGTTTGCAAGGTAATGACGTCACAAGGGGGAACCACAGGAGGGCGCCACCAAAACATCTCGCCGCTAATACCAACGATACCAGATTCCCTCAGTTGTGGAACTTCCGAGGAAGGGGGTACCCCCCCTCACTCACTTCAATCCGCCTGCCGTCGTTCGAAGCGCCACCTAGATTTTCGTTTCATAACTGTGCGTTCAAAGAGCAGAGCTGAAGCGCCGGCTAGACGCCGTGCTTCGAAACGTACCAAAGTTACTAGAACCACTCAGTTGGGAAACTCTCATTGAGACTGCGTGCCACCCCCATCTCCCAAGCGGACGCGCTGCGAAATACCACAGAAGTTAAGATGCGCCTAGGTCGGGACGCGCTACCTAAAATCACCGCTGAGGCATGGTTGTATAAAAACAATATTAATTGTAGGGATGCCGCGAACCACCCTAGGTTCGAATTCGAAAGGTTTCGATATTTTCGAACCGAACTGAGGTGCGAATTCAAAAGATTTCGATATTTTCGACCGTACGGAGGTTCGAATTCGAAAACTTCGCAACTTTCAAAAACCGTGGAGTTTCGAATTCGAAAGGTTCGAAGCTTTCACGATTTCTAAAAGTTCGGGTTCAATTATTTCGAACTTGTTTTTTACTTGAGGGTCGAGAAATTCGAAGATTTCGAACTTTCCTAACTTGAATTTCGAGAGATTCGAATGTTTCGAATTTCTTTGGATCTGAAATTTGAAAAATCGAACGTTTCGAATTCTTATAGACATAAAGTTCGATAAATTCGAAGATTTCGAATTTCTTTTTCATAAAGTTCGAAAAGGTCGAATGTTTCGATTCTCTTTTAGGGTTAAATTCGAAAAAAAAAAAAAACTTTGAAGGTTTCGAATTTCTTTCAAGTCCAAGTGCGCAAAGTTCGAAGTCCGGTTTTCATGTTCCGCCACAGTTTCAGTTTCAAATAATGTTTTCACGCCGCCTCACTGGTTTTCACGAAATCAGGTTTAGAAAAGTCGGGTGTGATATTTAGACTGCGCGAAGTTGGTTAAGCAATTAAATGAGACGACGAGTGTCCCGGATGTGCTGGAATATTTGCCAGTGCAGTGACACGTGACCATAGATCAGTAATTGTGACCGCTAGCCCGGGGGGAGTGGGGGGGGGGGGGGAGGTTTTTAACGTGCATCACGCAGCAGTGATCACACGAACGCACTGTTTAAAAATATTCAACCAGTTCGAAACGGCCAGGGGCAGCCAGGTGATTGAGGCTCAGAAAAACCTTGAAGCGATCTGTCAAACTGCCTCCCTGCCCCCTTGCACGCTGGTAGTAATCCGTTCGAACGCCGCCCGAGTGACGGTGGCATATAGTAAGTTTAGTATGTGCATGATGCAAAATCCTGAAACTGGGAATGAAATTTGAAAGAAAAAGTATAAGAAGACAGAAAAAAGGGGACAGGACAACGCCTCAAACTCAGCTCTGGGAATGAAATTTGAAAGAAAAAGTGTAAGAAGACAGAAAAAAGGGGACAGGACAACGTCTCAAATTCAGCTTAGGACAACGTCTCAAACTCAACTCAGCTGAAAACTCAGCTCAGGCGTCTCGAACTCAATTCAGCTGAGTTTGAGACGTTGTCCTGTCCCCTTTTTTTATTTCTTCTTACACTATTTCTTTCGAATTTCATTCCCAGTCTCAGGATTTTGCATCATGATCAACATACACCAGCTCGCCTGCACTTTGACAACTTTTTAGTTTGTAATTGCTTTCGAGGTTTATTTTCCGGGACGGAAGAAACGCCGAGCAAAAAGCACAGAAGCTGACACAACTTGAGGTCGAGCTGCGTTCTACCATGCATATCAGTGGCGTCGGAAGAGAAAAAACGGGGCTAGTCTCCCGAAGTTCGAAATTTCGAAAAGCGTCGAACTTCTTAGTTTCACAAGTTCAAAAATTCGACTTCCGTCGAATTTCTCGATGTGGAAACTTCGAAATCTTTCGAACTTTTCAAACCCCTTGATTCGATCGTCGAACCTTCGGGTCGAAAAACGTTCGCGGCATCCCTAATTAATTGTGCTGCAAAACCTTGGAAAGTAAAGATATTAAAGAAAACATCGCGCGCCCCTCATTTTGTTCTAAACTCCAATAAAAGTCACTACAAAAAAGAGTTTTTTTCCGTTGGTTTTTACGCAAAAACATGCTTTCTAAAAGCTGAAGGTGACCACAGTAAAGACAAATGATAAAGCGTGGCGCTATTGCCGTATTTAGCTGGGTCTCGGTGGACGCCAGCTGCTCAGGTTTCAACGGTGAGTTTCCCCAACTGAGGGTTCTAGTAACGTTGAAACGTACGTATCCTGATTCCCATAGAATACACTGCAGTTACCAAAGCAGTCGTCCGGCGGCACGTCGAGGCGAGTCGTGGTGAGTGAGGGGGGGTACTGTTCGTGCATGCAGCGTCTATGAGCAGTTCCGTAACTGAGCTAATCTAATAACGTTGCCGCATACCAGAAGTGACGACACTCAAGATGGCTGCGCCCTTGAAAAAGGTGTATAGCTGCCTTTGTCTCTGCCGTGTTGAGTCGGGGCGAACAAGAGCGCCGTCTGCTCCTCGCCCAGAGGATCGCGTTCCAACTCCTTCGAACAGTGGGTGGAGACAAAGGCCTACCCTCTGTCCGAATCGGAGCTCGGCGCTCTGCCATCTTCACGCCTTCGTCTCTTTTTTTTTTTTCACAAACTTTCTTCGGTTATAGATGCTCAAACGGCTATTTCATTTGGAAATAGCTTGCTCGCCGACAAACAGGCTGTCACAAGTACACGACGAGCTAAATAATATTAAAACAAGTAAAAAAAAAACACTTTCTGTTGGCGATTTACATTTACATCTTTTGAAAATACTAGACGTGAACGGTACGGCGCACGCCGATGGAAACACGTGATGAGTGCCGTTGTGGCACGAATTGAATTGCCCCCAAAATGCCGCAGCACGGGGCGATCGACCGAGCAGGTTAGGTTCCTAATGGCGACCCTGAGCTGAGGCCAACAACTAAGAAATGAACTGGGGGGACCAGTGACTAGTCTCCTCGCTCTCGAATCCCCACCATAAACCAAGCGGGCGAAAACAATGCAGGAGGTCCACCTGCAAACACTGAGCAGCCATCTCTATGTAAACCATCACTTCTCGCGAGCTGTTAAGTTTAATTGCCGAATGAGTCGATGACGCCGTGGTGCCAATGCAGAGGCTGTCAAAGGATAGTGACTGAAGTCTTTCTGAACAATCACCTTAAAAATGGAATCGTGCGACTGACTACTTGGTTGGCTGTTTGAAGAACCGAAGCTCACTTTGAAAAATCCGCAACGACTTCAGTCTTGGCAATGACATCGGGGAAACGTGATGCACCACAGTTATACGAGGAACTCCAGCAGCTTCATCTGCATGTGTTAATGCTCTCGGGTCCTTTCAATGAAACCACGCAAATCGTTACTCCTGAGCAGTGGCGTAGGCAGAGGGGGGGGGGGGGGGTGCTTGGGCGGTCGAAATCCCCCCCCCCCCCCCCCCCGAAATCCCAAACCAACCGGGGGGGGGGGGGGGGTGGTGGAGGCCTACTCGCTCCCCTGCTCACGCAGTCGGTTTTACTCGGGGCGCGGAGCAAAAAGGGAGCGCGGACTATCTCCAACTTATATGCTTTCGAGAAGAATATTTGCGGGGTAGGCAATGCTCAAATAAATAAAATAGTCAATATTGTTTGATTCATGTTTATTAGACGGGATGCGGAACTTGATCTCAGATATATAGAGAACGGAGATTTCGAAACGTTTGTGGGGTGAAGGATGGCAATTTCAAGGCAAAGTATAACAAACTATCTTCACTGAAATATACAGTTCAATCAAACCAAAGCGAACATAATAAAACGAACACGCGGTGGTAATATAAAACAATGTCAGTGATGTAATAAATGGTTTGTAAAAACAACTGCACTGTAAGTAACGAGTGGCGCGGCGCTCACGCACCCCTTGAGTACTTATCAGAATTACGTGCTTTCGACTAGAAATTACCACGAATAAAAAAGTAACTGTGACAAGTTATTTCGGAACGCAATTCTGTTGTTTATCACCCGCCGTCAGCAAATTTGTGCAATTTTCCGTCTTTTTTGGAGAGCTACTTTGAATATTCGTCAGCAAATAATTTTTCAGTTATTATGGGAGAAGACTTTAACGTAAATTCGCAAAACAATTCCAATCTATCTTCGCAATTGAATAATACCCTCGCTTCCTATGGCTTTCAAAACGTAATTATGTCATTCACAAGAGACACTGAATGTTCATTAAGCGTCATCGACCTCTTCATTACAAGTATAAGCACCAAGATTAATGCCGCAGGTACTATTTGCTGTGACATTAGTGATCATATACCGACTTCTGTTTCCTTCCATTGAACAGATATTAAAACTAAGGTCAAGGACAGCCTTTTTTAACCATTACATATCAGATCAAAACCTATTGTATTTTAAAAATGAAGTTTATTCTATAGATTGGACGCCGATACTGTCAAAGATAAACATCAATGATGCGTATAAAAACTTTCTTGATAAATTAAAAAAAAAACTGTTTATAACATATGTTTTCCACATAAAGGCCCGTTCTCACTCTTGCGACCTCTTAAACCTGGGTTCCTTAAAACTTCTTAAACCAGAGGACACACTGGCGCCATCTATTGGGTAGCAGTGTAAACTCGGCGGTCCGGCATATTTTTTTTATTTTTCTCGCGCATTATCCTTTCTTTCTTGGCTCGAAAAACTTTTGTCAATGTTCTAAACGAGCCTTTCTATGGGTATTACGCACATTTGACCTCGGAAATCCCGCAAAACCTTCGCTCTTGTGAAATGCAGTTCCAGGGTCACCGCATAGACGGCGCCACAATGCCAGTGCGTTTAGAGTAACTGTATAGGCTCCGCTTGCAGAGCCTATACAGTGTGGGCCACAGTGAAATCCAGCCAGTTTTCAACGCCTGATGGATGTTGTACTTGGGAACTCGAAGTACGAATTTGCCATGGCATACATGGATGACGTGGTTGTTTTCTCGAGAACTATTGAGGAGCATGTCGAGCATCTTCGCATCGTACTTGAGCGAATGCGTAATGCTGGGCTCACAATTCATCCCGGAAAGGTTCAGTTGGCCGCGCCCAAGATTAACCTCCTTGGATTCGTTGTGGATAACGGCACGCTCCGCCCCAACGAAGATAAGTTGCGCGCGCTAACGAAATACCCAAGCCCACATGACGTAAAGATCCTACAAAGATACCTTGGAATGATTGCGTTCTACCGGGATTTCATTCCACACTGTTCCGAGATATCCCAACCGCTCAATCACCTTCTAAAAAAAGGCGTCAAGTGGTGTTGGACCGATCAACAACAATGCGCATTCGCAGCCCTTTCAAAAGCCGTGACTGACGACGCTTGTTTACAGCTTCCAGACTTGAACAAGCCGTTCGTTCTGCAGACAGATGCAAGCGACTGTGGCCTGGGTGCTGTC
The DNA here is from genome assembly GCA_013358835.2 of Ixodes persulcatus. NCBI lineage: Eukaryota > Metazoa > Arthropoda > Arachnida > Ixodida > Ixodidae > Ixodes > Ixodes persulcatus. The sequence goes on from JABSTQ010009053.1 coordinate 226,421, forward strand.
TTGCTGCAGGAGTAGGGAAGTACTTCCTTGGCGGTCGGAGTTGTTTCGACCTACATTGTAGGTCCCTTGATCTCGGCGAAAGTGAGGATTATAAGAGTTGTCGTACCTGTCGTCATCTCTGCGTTTCCTGCAGTAGCGGGCAATGTGACCCCTAATGCCGCAGTAATAACATACTGGGCGGTTGGGTGGTCTCCACGATTGGTTCGTCGGGGTGAGGGTGGCTGGAGTAAATGCAGCCAAGGAAGGTGGGGTGTGGAGTTGTTGTAGCGAAGCCACTTGAGGGGAAGGCACCCTAGCGGCAATCTCAGCGTAAGTTGGTGGTACGGGCGTGGAGAGAGGAAGAGCTGCAGGAGGTAGAGGTGCTAACTCGTCTCGGACAAGGGACCGCAAGTCGGAAGAGCTTGCTGCCGGTTCAGCGCCGCGGTGTGTTTCGTTGAACATCTGCCGGAGCTCTTCTCGAACGATGTCTCTAATGAGGGTGCGGAGATCAGAATTTGTCGCTTTTGGTTCTCCGAGATTGTGAGCTGGGCAAGAGACTCTGATGGTCCGCATTTCATCGAGGTGTTGGCAAACAGATGTTATGTCAGCTATCGATTCGGGCTTTCGGACCAGAAAAACATTGAAGGCCGGCTCCGCGATTCCCTTCAGGAGGTTACGTACGCGCTCACTCTCTTGCATTTCGCAGTTGACGCGACGGCAGAGCGCGAGGACGTCTTCAATGTAGGAGGTGTACGTCTCTTCTCCTTGTCGTTGAGTCTCAAGTTTCTTTTTCGCGTTCCCTTTGCGGCTAGTTGGAGTGCCGAATATGTCTTTTAGCTTCGTGGTAAAAGCGTCCCAGTCTGGAATTTCTTCTTCGTGGTTCAGAAACCACGTTTTGGCAACATCAGTAAGGCAGAAGACCACGTTAGCGAGTTTAGTAGGATTGTCCCATCTGTTGTAGACGCTCACGCGGTCGTAACTGTCAAGCCAGTCCTCAACATCTTCGTCACGAAGACCAGCAAAAACCTTTGGGTCTCTTTGGCGACTGCGAATCGTCCAACCAGGAGTGGTAGGGGTTGGTTGCGATTGCTGTTCAGTCATCGTGGTGGCTGTGGATGTCGTCGCGGATGGTTGAGACATCGATGGGGGTTTGAGCAGCCGTCGCCGTGATGGTAGCCAGCGTGCGGTTTCGGAGCAGGGAAGGTGGTTCTGGTACGGGTTCTAAAGGCTCACCTCCACCACGTTGTGAGACAGAGACTGGTCGGTCAGATGACGGTTTTTTATCAGTCTGATATCTATGGAACGTTTCAAGAAAGGTGCCACCAGTCAGCTGACGATGCCGATCGGCCCACACACAGCCAAAAGTGACGACGACGATGTCCGTGGGCAGTGCTACGCATAAGCGCCCTCACAATATATATATATCGATTGTATGAATACCTCCTGACTAGGTCATTTTGTTTTTCATCACCAGAAGTGATTTGTTTTTTTGAGGCATACATAAAATTTAACCAGAAATATAACCCCTATTTGCACCCGCTGCTAGGAGGAGTGGAGGGTGTCCCATTATCATACAAATTACAACTTGCAGTCCCTTTATTATAATCTACCCTCATTACTCAATAAATATTCCATAGATAATGTTGGCTTTATACTTTGGATCGTAAATCACTGTACCTACTTTTTGTATAATATGTAATAAGTTATGTTAACCTTCTATCTAACGTATTTTGTGCATATCTGTTACTCTGATTTTTTTTTTGTCCCTGCATCTCTGTCACCATCTGCCAAGCACTCGAAGCCCGGACCTAGTCAAGCCAACAAAGATTGGCTTTTTTGTCCGTGGCTCCGGCATCTGTACTTGCAGATGATTTAATTTGATTGATTGATCTCAATTATGCCAAGCGCCTACACATTAAGATGTAGCCGCCTGCGTTCACGGCAAGGAATATCCAGGACGTCCTCCTGCTTGAACTTCATTGTCGCGATGAACATTCAAAAGCGCTAGACCGAGCAGTCGCTCATTCGAAGTGGACACTCTTAGGTATATTTTCAACCGTCGTAGAAGAGAACGAGCGCTCAGCTTCCGCCGTTGTTACGGAGACGATGGACGTTTGGGAATAGGGCCTCCGGATGGAGGGCGATCGCCTGTAGCGCAGACGTGACAGGCGTCTTACGCTTCTCCCTCTTGCAATTGGCAGCCCATATAAGCAGCTCGTAATTGAAGTACAGGAACCAGGCCTGAATAGAGCTCCAAAAACTCTTCAGCGACGGGAGCTGCCCCGCTTTCCAAGATCTTTGCAGGCAGAAGTGACAAAAGTAACTGCAACGTACGCCGGTGCTTTTTAAATCTCCCATATGTGTGATCAGGTAATCATGAAAGGAAAAACACGGAGCGCTTAAAATGCTCTTCCGTGCTTCCAGTGGGAACATTGGAGCAGTGACGTTGCCGACTTGTTGCTCGCGGCATCTGCATTTCAACTTCCGCTGTCTCGGCCATTTTAATGGCGGCTTGGAATAGCCTAGTGTTTGTGGGTAAACGCTTGCTCTGATTTAACAGCGTCGAGATTTTTTTTTTTTGTGTGTGAGTTGCTGTTTAATTTCTTGTGACAGTACAGGTATCTTTTTGTTTTGTCTGGCCGGCACGCGTTGGTAATGCAGTAGTATACTTCAAAAAGCGGAGGAAGTTGTGTGCTGTGAGGAAGCTTTTAAAGTTGGTGGGCGGCAATTACGACGACAGTAAAACAGAGAGCCACCACGCCCATATTCTTGTAAATGAAGCCTGCTCCGTTTCGGTCAATCTCGGCCTTCATGGCACGCGCTTCCGCGTCTTTTCGAAATGTCGCCCCGTCGTCCTCTCTTAACTCTTTTTTTTTTTTTTTTTTGCAACGACACGGGGAATGCACAGACAAAGGCAGTCAAGTGACGTGGGGGGAATTCATCACGTGGTTACATGCGCATTACGTAGGTAAACATGCGTAGGTGGTTGCCAGGTGGTCAAGGGAGCGCATGTATTACAGTGAGAGTCGCTTAGGAGCAGTGGCGTAGCCAGGATCTTATATCGGGGAGAAGGGGGGGGGGGGGTGTCAACAACCTTATTACCCCTAACCCCCCCCCCCCCCCCCCCCCCAATGACGAAGCAGAGTTGTCGCACTGATCTTTGACGGTGTTCTCTGGGTAGCGCGTCCCTCCAGAGAGCACGTCGACGGCCGTGAAGGCTGAATAAGGTAGCAAACCCTCTTACTCACCGGAGGGCGATAATGTCGAAGGCGCCCGTGTACAGCCGCGCCAGCATCATGGCTAAGTCGTTTGCTTCAGACCCACTGTTGGTGAAGTAGCACACCTGCAACAGGACGCACTTCGTTATCGTCTCGCCTCCAATCATCCTGGACGGTGTTGTTGCAAGATTCCCAGAGGAGCGGGTGAGTGATAGGCAGGGGCTCCGGAAGTATGTCTGATGTGTGGGGCGACGTCTGGGGGTTCACGTCGCATCGTGTAGTTCATCTCTCTCTCTCTCTCTATATATATATATATATATATATATATATATATAAATAGACATATGGTTCCAATTAGAAATTTGTTCAGCGTCGTCGAAAACCCCCAAATCAGTCATTTTCAGAAAGACTTTGAGCGCGTGAAAAGCGTAGTAGTGAACTGAAGTTACCGCTCGTGGAGCAGGTACAAAGCTAGAGGTTGCGATAAGGCGCCCGTGCGATTTTTTCCGTCTTTTATCTAGCCCCAGCCTTGTACCTGCTCCAAGTATGGTAACTTTAGTGCACTACTACGCTTCTCACGCGCTCAAAGTCTTTCTGAAAATGACTGATTTAAGCGTTTTCGATGACGCTGAGCAAGTTTCTAATTGGAACCATATGTCTATTTTCATTAATTAAAAAGTTAATTAACGAATTTTAATTAATTAGCCGACTGATCATTACGATTAGCCTCTTATAATATGTCCCCCTGGCCGTATAACCCACCTCCATAAGCTGCATAAGTGTAACTTTCACGGATTTTTTTTTAACAAATCTGTTAAGCTTAAAAAAAAACACCCTTATATATATATATATATATATCAGTGGCATAGCCAGGAATTTTTTTTTTGGGGGGGGGGGGGGTGGGGAGGGTGCTGAGGCGGCTGGAATGTCTATGACTTGGGGTGCGGAGAGGGGGAGGGGGGTAAAAATGCATCGGGGGGGGGGGGGGGCGTGGCTGAAGCTCATAAGCCAGGGGTATGAAGCCCCATAACCCCCCCCCCCCTGGCTACGCCCCTGCTATATATATATATATATATCAATGACCACTGACGAAGTGCAGTGCAGAGAAATGAAGGCTCTGATAGAATCTTCGAAGATTTATTAGTGAGAACGCACATATTGGACAAACAATGAATGACAACTTCAAACGAACGGGTTAACAAGGCTTCCAAAGAAAGAATACATGTCACCAACTACTGATACATACATACACAGAATATACATATCAACCCTATTAAACATGATGCACAAAATTAAAAATCCGCACTTTTCCTTCTACTTCGGGTCATACACAAGAGAAAAGGGGGGGGGGGGGGGAATGTCGGAACAGCTTTGAGTGTGGGAGCATGCTTCCACTGGTTTAGAACCTGTGGGAGCGACTGCCCCCACTGCCCCCCCCCCCCCCCCCCCCCTCCGGTTCCGGATCCCCTGGCTGATAGGTTAGGTTAGGTTAGGTTATGCTAGGTTAGGTTCCACAGCTTGGAAGCCAAAGCTCACGTCGTAGAAACTACAGGATCCCGTTTTTCTACACCGATGGGCATTGTACCAGGGTGCAGTCGTAGTAGCTACTGGACGAAGCACGTTCAACGTGTATCAGCCTTACTACAAGGAGACGCGCGCCTCACTTTTTGAGTATGACAACACTTCCTTAGCGATCTGAAGCAGCATACTCCCCAAAGCCAGGGGGAGGGAGAGGTAGGAGGGAGTCGTGCTGAGTGTTCAAAATACCCCCCATGTGGTATAAACTAACCCCCTGAATACTTAGGCTGGGGCGTGTCAGATAATCTTCATTTACTTGGCATGCAACCCCCGAAATGTACTCGCTTTACTACTCGCCTTGAGATCTCCGGGCAACTTGGCCGTCAGCTTTTCAGCAAACTCGTGCACCGATGGATACATGTAGATGTTTGACGTGTGCCACAGCCTTCCCAGCTGATGCTCAGCAGCCGCCAACACCTTGCTGCGTCAGAGTGTGGTCATTTCTCTTTCAAAAACTGATAGGCACGAATAATAAAACAATTCAACTTTTTCTTCAAGGTACGCACATTGCCATTTTACATCGATTTCGTTAGACACAAAAACAGTGATGAAACTGTGAACTTGCCATGCGGGTTATTTATTTTGAAGCAGGCCACTTCCCAGATTACATATATTTGATAATAGATTTTGAAGTCAATCGCATTTCGGAATTTTTTAACACTGGGTAAGAAACTGTTCCCATGGGTGAGTACATGCGCAAATTTGTAGGCAGACCGGAAACCATTTGGGAATCATATTAACCGCATTGAGAGTTGTTGCGAGTCATGGGCGAGATTGTGGAGCATTAAGATTTTCCTGCGGGATAAGATATTTTATTTGAATAATGTTTTATTCAGGATACGTACTGAAAGTTTGTCGTAATTCTCGGGAATTTCACGATTCTTCATTATGGTGGGCCGAAATTAAATATATTGCAAAAGTTGCCACACCCCCAAAAATATGTAGGAACTATAAAAACAAACGTTGCTGAGGTTCTAGTTACAATGAATTAACGCTGAATTATTTTCGCCTATAATTCTCCCGCGAAATATGTTTGCGGTTGTCCGGCTGAAATTCATTTTTACAACGTCTTTTTCTGACAAGGGCGTGTCTTATAGCAGGGGTGGGCAGATGAAGAAATTGAAAGAGTCACGAAAAAGCAAGTATTTTAAGTGAAGAGCCGCATTAAAAAAGGAATGTGGCGCTGTTTTTAAAAAGTTTTTTTTTTCTTTAGTTGGTTGCTACGACAAATTCCTCTCATAAAGCGATTGCTCAGTGTATTTTCTTATCGGCCCGATGTGCGTATGAGGCACAAAATAAGCTGACAAAACGTAAGCTGCCTTTTTCCTATATCCCGTTTTACTTCATGTGTGAGCGTAGCAGAAGGTACAAGCGCGAGCTCCCGGGTTTTCAGCGTCCCTGCCAAGTACGCGCGCTCTTGTAGTGCAAACGCTGTTCAGGGTGACGTGCTCGCGCTTCTAGCGTCGACGTCATCTGGATTAAAGCAGAAACGAAGTACATATGCCTTACCTTCTCATTTTAGAGCGCAGCTCTAAAGCCCGGTTCAGACAGTTGCGTTTGACTGCGTTTGACTGCGTTGCGGCAGCGAGACACCAAGACATCCCTGCTGCTTATATCGCGTGCCAAGAAGATTCCTTGAAATGGATTGCACGCTTCATACGAAGCACAGATGTGCCGGTGACTCGCTTTCGGTTCTCGCCGCAACGCAGTCAAACGCAACTGTGTGAACCGGCCTTTAGGCGCCCGTTTCTGGCTTGAGCGGCGTCGCCGTCGGCGTCGGCGTAACCAAGGTCATCCCAAGGTCACGTGACCCCCCGGGTCACGTGACCTCGGGGAGGAGGGGGAGGGGGTCACGTGACCTCGGGGGAGGAGGGGGAGGGGGGGTCACGTGACCTCGGGGGAGGGGGGGTCGCGTGACCTGGGGAGAAGGGGGAGGGGGGGTCACGTGGCCCCCCAGATCACGTGACCCCCCTCCCCCTCCTCCCCCCAGGTCACGTGACCTCGGGGGAGGAGGTCACGTGACCTGGGGGGAGGAGGGGGCCCCCTCCCCCCAAGGTCACGTGACCTCCCCCCCCCCCGGAGGAGATTGAAGAATGAGGGGAGGAGGAGGAGGAGGGGTATACGCTCCCCTGATTACCCTTCCTTCGTCCTCCTCAAGAGCTGTGCTCCAATTCGGCGTTACAGGGAGTTGTAAACGGCTTTCACTTTTTTTATATTACTCCTTTTTTTTTGGGGGGGGGGGGGTGTTACAGGGAGCTGTGAGCTGTACTTGGGACCTCGAAGATCCACATGAGGCTCGCGGGCCGTGGTTTGGCCCCCCTTGTCCTAGAGTATTGGGGATAACCGAGGAGGTCAACGCACGGGTGGCAGTGTCCCACGCTGACCGTGACGATGCCGGCGAACATGTCCAGGTAGCGCTTGCCCGTGTGGTCCCAGAGCCACTGCATGTGGCCTTGGCTCACCAGCAGGGGGCGCGCAAACATCAGGTTCGAGCTCAGGCTCGGGTTGAGGTGCCGCTGGCGTAGCGAGGCCAACTCGTCGTAGGGGCGCCCCTGGAACAAGTGGGCACAGCGCGCTCCTCAGAATACGTTGGGCCTTGCCGGACTCGAGTGAATTTAAACTTCGAAGACTTTCGATTACTTTGCAGCACGGTGCTTGGAAGGCGTCTTCGACTATAGATGTTTGCAGACATGGATTCCCGACTGGTGCCCCATGGGTGCAAGCACGTGCAGCATGCGCGTGAAGGTGACTTTGGCAGGCTTGCAATTGCACGTGCTTCTTTACACGAGCAGGAACATGGCGGCGGCCAGACGCCCTGTTTGCAATCGTGTATAGTGCGGCTCCATCCCACCCCTACACCAAAAGTGGTCCCGCAGTGACAGCAGATAACGCCACAGACGCCGGCGTGTTATGCTGTCGGATGTCGCAATCCTCGCGGTTAATAATATTAATAATAATAATAATGCTCATTGCATGTCCAGTACACATACAAAATACAAGAAACAGACCTGCCAAAGCCTCATTGGGCTTGTCTGGCAGCGTCTGGCAGTCAGCAAACGAAATAAACACACATACACAAATAGAGTACAGAAGTTAAAGACGAAACGAAATCAAAACCGAAACCAAAGTCCATCAGAGAGAGAGGGGGGGGTTATATATTAATGTTTCTCAGCGCCTTCTTCAGTTTATACCTTGTTGTGGCATTAATAACACACGACGGGAGTTTATTAAAGCATGCCAGGACATCGTACAATCGGGTTCCTTTACCATACCTTGTAAAACACCGAAGTGTTCAGTATCGCTCTTTCGGTCTGAGATTACGGGCAGGCGGGGCAGGGACGTAGGCAGTCTTAAAACTGCTAGCCCAAAAATGTCTACGCACGACAGTTTCAATCGATAATGAGTTAAACCTCAGCATAGATAAAGTCGCGAACACATCAATGTTTTTATCGAGGCTTAAGTCATAGGAAATGTTATGTAACATATAGAACGTAGAATTGTATTAATTCTGGTTTGCCAAGGTTGGGCACAATGACCGTACACAGATATGCCATAACGAAGTACATTGTAGCCCAGAGCATGTATAATAACTTTTCGGACTGATAACGGTATATAGTGTCGAATTTCATACAGCAAACAAGACAGCACTGAATGAATCTTCTTACAAATATAAGCAAGTTGGGAGTTCCAGGAAAGATCATCGCCGAAAAAAATACCAAGATACTTCACAGTTGATGTATATTTTACCGGTTCACAAGCACACGATAAACAATTAAACGTATGTAGCAGTAAAGGATAGGTGGGCCTTACTTTGTCCAAGGGGTCATGAAAACAAATGAGCTGCGTTTTCGAAGTATTAACAATAATTAAATTTGTTGCAAACCAGTCCATAATTTTAATAGCAGCTTGCAGAGAAGAGATTGGATCTCAATAATTGGTAGCTCTGAATAAAACAACCGCATCGTCAGCATATTGAAATAACGAAACTGGCACTGCGTTGTGGAGGTTATTAACAAAAGTATTAAACAATAATGGGCTCAGACTCCAGAGCTGATCCCTGCAGTACACCAGCTTCGATTGACGAAAATGTGCTCTGAAAATGCCCAATTGAAATACAGTGTCGTCGATCGCTTAGGAAGTTTTCAAGGAATACTAAAAAGGAGCCGTGAAATCCTAATTTCGAAAGTTTCATTAGCAAAAGTCAATGGCATACGCTGTCAAATGCTTTGCTGACGTCTAAAAACAGTGCGCAGGGAACCTGATTTCGTTCCAAAGTTGAATTGAGTATATAAGAAAAATTCTCTAGAAGCGTCTGTGTCCCTCGACCTTGAATGAACCCATGCTGATGAGGTGAAAGAATACTGTGTTTGTCTCAAAAACTTGCCACAGAAATGTACAAATGTTTCTCCAAAACCTTACTAATACAAGGCAAAATTGAAATAGGACGGTCATTTTCTATGTTTTTACGCGCACCACCCTTAAAAAGCGGAGTAACTACCGCAGCTTTCATTTGTATCGGGATGATTCCACTTTAGAGAACATTATTCAAAAGCGAGAGGACATGCCTAAGTACGTCAAAATGTCTGCGTAACTCATTAATTGAGATGCCATCAACGCCCAGAGCCTTGTTAGGCTTACAGCTAAAAATAATTGACCCAAGGTCGTTTGGGGACAATAAAAAGTGCTGAAGTGCCGGTGAAAATTGGGAGCGAACGCGAGTGTCGCTGTGGTCGCGGCTTCTCAACTCCTGGCTGCCGAAGCTTCCGAGGACTGTCCAGCTGAAGAGCGACCTGCAGCAGAACAGGCGTTTGCCACATCCGCTTATGGTCAAGAGGTCCAACGAGTCAAAAGGTCCAACGAGTCAAGAGGTCCAATAGCCACGTGACAGCTGAGTCAAGAGGTCTAACGAGTCAAAAGGTCCAATTTGAGTCAAGAGGTCCAACGCGCCAAGAGGTCCAACGAGTCGAAAGGTCCAATTTGTGTCAAGAGGTCCAACGCGTCAAGAGGTCCAACGAGTCAAGAGGTCTATCGAGCCTTATTTTTATCTTCTCTGTTTATAATTATATTGCTATTAATGGCTGCTTGTGACGGTTACTGACAGTTTGACCTATTTGAATGATTTTGGACAATACAATTACTACATAGCTATTTTCGACAAGTAGACAGATACTATTTGCCACAATGTATATGTATGTGAGTGTTAAAGGGGGGGGGGGGGAAGGAGTGAAATGATTTCCGGACTTCGGTCAAATATTTGTGGAAGTTGCCCTCTGACACTTCTGAAGTAAAGAACAGAAAATCGATTTCGCCTGCGTGTCCTAGTTGTTATATAAAAAAAAGATAAAGATTGGCATTTCTGGCACCCCTCAACTCACTCCTAGCCTTCAGGGTCACACCTGGTCCCCCTCCTAGTGACGTAACTGGGGTGCCGTGTAGCTTCCCGTGTGCTCCCTCGGAGGACGAGGACGCTTCCTCTCCCTCTCTCTGCTGACACTAGCGGGCGTTATGCTGCAGCTTAGAGTCGAACGAGGTCAGGTAATCTTTTCGTCGTAGTTCCCTCGGCTGCCACTTGCGGCTGCAGGTGGGGGAAAAAGCCCGACCTTTGCTTTGCGAATATGCAGCGAAATCGCGACATTTTTTTTTAATAAAGGAGATGTTTTCTCTATCCTCCGGGACACGATAAACAACGTAAAAATGGCGAGATGCAAATTCTTTTATAATCTTAAAATTGTGGCACCCCCCCCCCCCCCTTTAAATAATGAATAGTGCCTGGCGGCATATTTTGGATTTGTAGAGCTTAGTATCTGTGTTCCAGTCTCTGTGTTCTAGGACACATTTATGTCATTTCTACGGAAGTGTCTCTCAAATTCTCAAGATATAAAATACAAATGTACCTCAGCATCTCGCGTTTAGCTTCCCTTTTATGCATCTCAGTATTTGTGATCGCAAATACTTCCTTGGGTAACTTTGTCCAGTCTCGGGTTCTCGTATGTTCTATTAAAAATACGATGCTCTATTGTTTTATGCTTTAGTTTTTATTCACTGAGTTTACCGAATCACTAAAGAGGTAAATAACACAACATGGGAAGAAGCATAAATATCATTGGAGGGCGTCTTTTAAACGAGCCCAAATTACGTCACTTGGCGTCAAATAGAGTGTGGCAAATGAATGCGAGCATTGTCTCCTTGAAACGTTATAACCGCTGCAAGCTAGCGGGTTAATCTGGGCCGTTGGCTTACTCAAAAGCACGGAGCAGCCACAAATACTTATGCTAGCGATATGTAACTCCTTTACTGCGCTTTAGTTTTGGAAATGCTGTGAAATAAACCATGAAAGAGAACATTTCATGATTAAGCATTCTTGACACGAATTACCTAGCACTTGTCTGTCGATATCATTTATTTTTAGTTAAAATTACGCGATGCGTTAGTCGGGTGGAGTTGTAAGATGGTGGGTTAGCTTTTCAATCATTTTTAAAAAATTGGGTCATAAATATTGAAGTCGATTGAAGAACTGTTTGTGTCGGAAAGCAAGTCGATCTATGAAGCTGATAGATCTAGTGTGTTCAGTGTTAGGCCATGGCGAATGAAAAAATGACTAACTTTACATGCCATGCTGCGCCAGGGCAAACTGTCTCTTCAAATTCTTCGAAGACCAAGGACTTCAAAATATCAAGGAAGCTATTTTGACGGGACGTGAACAAATTTAAACAATTACTACAACTTTTAAAAATAATGTCACAGAAATAAAAAAAATCTGCAGTTATCTTGACGTAGATCGCCGTAAGAGTGCTTTAGTGTGATGGTAGTCGTCGAAATAGCAAATAATTATGGGCATATCTTTCGTACGTGACGAAAGATGTGTTCAAAGTAGTTTTGCAATTATTTTGAACCCGGATGTCGAAGTAGTCACTACCTAACAAAAAAGGCATCTCAAATCGTGGAATGTTAAGACCTTTCCAGTGACGTGTTCGATATTCGCGGGGGAGAGCAAGACGGGAGATGCAGATTTACCACTTTGTGGTCAGGGGTAGAAAAGCAAAGGCCCACAGCCCTGCAGGGCTGCAGGTCCCCAACAAACGAATGTTGCTCTAAGGTTGAGAGTTTATAACAACAATGATTACCGGTGTTTAAAAATCCAGAGCTCAGCATGCGATCCCCACAGCCCAGCGCGCGCGTATCTGTCGCTTCAAAAACCAGGCAAACTACGGGTCATACGCACGAACACTGATTACATCACCGGCCAGGAACGATGAATCAAAGCCGTGTTCGTGAGATCCCCCCTGCCGTGTGGAAGTCTTCACAGCTTAACTTTTTGCTCTTTTCTCGGCATTTTTCTTCTCCGGCTTATTTTGTTAGCATCTCTGTTGTCTGTTTTTTAATGCGTGAGCATTACGTGGCTCAGTCAGCGAAAAAGCGGTCGGCAAAATCCGTCGTCAAAATGCGTGACTTGTACAACACAATAAAAAAAACTGTCACGTGATATCTCTGGTCACGTGATCTCCCTGGTCACGTGACCACAAAACCATCCGGGTTTCGAACCTAAGCCTAGTTTCAAACCTAGGCCTGGTTTCGGACCTAGGCCTGGTTTCGAACCTAAGCCCTCTTGATCGTGAAACTAGCGCGCTATCCGTTGCGGCAACACAACTCGGGCAAAGCTAGTGCCCACACATTCTGACGTCATAAGAAAAAGCTTAAGTGCCCTCGTAGTTTTTTTTTTTCTTCTTTTTTTGTCTGTACTTATTTCCCACCTCTTGCCTGTACATATTTGACACCAAGAGATGAAACGAATCAAGATATCCAATATTGGACCTCTTGACGCGTTGGGCCTCTTGACACATGTAGGCACGAGTCAAGAGAACCAATATAGGTCAAGAGGTCCAACGCGTCAAGAGGTCCAACGAGTCAAGAGATCCACGGCGAGTCGAGAGGTCCAACGCGTCAGGAGGTCCAACGGGTCAAGAGGTCCAATATTGTACTTCTTGACTCGTTGGACCTGTTGACGCGTTGGACCTCTTGACTCGGAATCTGCCACATCCACCACCGCTGCTGGGACACCGTCAGGAGTGCGACCGGCGACAACATGTCATTTTTAGGACGTCATCAGGCGGAAAGGATCACCTTTTAGGACGTACCAACTCATGTTTACAAACAAACCGGAGCGCCCGGTTCGCCCCTAGCGGACGCCACCGGCGCCGCGCATGCGCGATGGGGGTGTGGGCAAGAAGCTCGCCGTCGCCCATAAACACACCATTGAAATGCAATGTTGTCGGCGTCGGTGTGAGTCCCCCAGCCCTTTTTCGCGTTCAAATTGTTGGTTCTACGTCTTCCTGGCGATGTCTGACTATCTTGAGCGGCGTCAGCGAAATTACCGAGGCTCGTTACACCGCAAAACTTCGCGTGAATAATGTGACATGTGGCGATTCATTCAGCGAGGACGCCGCAGAATGTACGCTAAAGCCTGATTCACATGATGAGATTTCGCTCGGAATTTTCAGTCGCGACGCCGCTCGGGCTGCAAAAGCGTGAACCGTAGCTGAGATGGTCGACGTCGATACTGACAATCGCAAGCTGAATCGGACCAACTGAATTAGGCATAACAAGTGGGTGATGGTCACTGGTAACAATGATCAACATCTCCTTGTATCTACTGTTTACATCGAGCCTGCTTACCAACCTTCAAATTTAAGTCTTTTGAGGCCTGCACTTACTTCTTATCGCAAGTACCGGGTCAAAATTTGGTCTACGGACCGGCGTCGTCTAAGAGAGCAGACGACAAGCAGAAACGTTTGAAAGAGCAGACGACAGTTCGAACAATCAGGCGGCCGTTTGAACTTGAAGACGCACTGAACGTAGTCCGCAGGTGGTCTGCACAACTTGACGGTTTTCTGGCGTTCATGTTGGAACAAAACAAATAAATCTGATGACCACAAGTATCCGTGAATTCAACCCAAAGTGCTTCCCGCCCAAGCAATCGTTGTCCGACGGCGTCTGCTTTTCCCTTTTCATGGCACATATCCAAATTCTCGGACTATCCGAGCACGTGAAAACTGACCTTCAAACCTTTCTCGACACTTTTGGTACGGCCCCAGTCGCGGCGTTTTGACGAGAAGGCAGGTTTTTGTCTGGTTCCTTTCAAAACAACGCAGGAATACACGTCTGGCATGGGGACTTCTGCCCACAGCCCCAGACCGGAAGTGCGACCGACGCGCCACCACCGCGCCGTGACGTCACAGAGATGAGTTCGTGTATAGGTACCATACTTTGAAGGTCATTGATAAACGGCACGAAAGAACCCGTTTCTAGCCTCCGTTTGTGAGACTATTTGGTGACGCACGCCAAGCCAACAGCGTTTCGTCTACTATGCCGTAAATTTCCCCCAGCCGAAAAAGATATTTCAGGTCCGCGAATGGTACATATGTACACTTAACTGCTGTCACTGATGTGGGGAAATGTATGTGTCGCTCGCAATCGTCCGAAATTCAGGTTGGCATACTTGACAAAAAGAATGCCGCCCTCACATATCGCATCACGTAGAGTGGTTTAAAGTTTATTATTTGCAACTTTCTTCTGGGCCATATCTTTATTGCTAACCTCAGAGAGTAGAGCTTTTGGAGCCGTTCGGATGGTGAGAGATGAACTGGATACATCTTGTTTAGTGCTGTTGGAAACAGATAGGTCGGGGAAATTCGGCGTCCTTCCCGTTCATATTTAAAAAAAAAAAGAAAAAAAAAGAAACTATACTTTGTTGTCGGTTCTCTTTTCCAGCCTTTTGGAGGCTCTCTAAAACAAGCCGTTTAGGAATTACGAAAATTTAGAAGGATTGTGGCTTTCCGTACGTCTCTGGTAAACAAGATAAAAAATGCGAAAGAAAGTTCGTAAAGTGCAAAGTTATTACTGAAGGACCACATGGTTGACTTTCCCTTTAGAATAATGATTTTCCCTCGAATAATTTTAAATAACTTTTACGCGAAAAACAAATATATATATATTTTTAGAGTAATATTGACGGCGCGAGACGCGATTTAGTCGGTAGTCACCTCTTTTCCACTTGTTTCTCTCTCGGCATTTCGCGCGCGTGGAGGAGAGGTGGATCGGCTTCGCCTTCACGTTGAGGTCGAAAGAGCGAATGACCATTCCGTGACGCCGTGGACTTTGCGCGAAGAATTTCAAATAAATCTCTCGCCGTCAATATTGCTCTCAAAATTTTGTTTTTCGCGTAAAATTAATTTCTTGACACGCGTGTCCCATCCAAACTGATAAAAAAAACATTTTTTTTTCTTTTTAGAGGCCTTTTAAACGCCAGTTGTAGGTAGCACTCTATCCTGTCTCTACGTTCTTCCACCCTTGTCTTTGCGCTAATTTTACCACAATCTCAAGAAAAAAGGGTGTAAAAGGGTGAATCCTTACACCCTTTGTCCCATATAATACACCCCCAAACTTTAATTCGACGTACAGCGCCCTACAGTCAAACAGACGGCCCGAAATTTTACGAGGGGCTTGATAGCCGTGTGGTACAACTTATTAAAATAACTAATGTACGTTTTACTTACTACAAAAAAACATAATTGGGGTTTTCTTGGCTCTACTGTAAAAACTCGGTGTTTTCTTTATGGGGTCTTTGATACGTACTTTAGCTATTTAAAAAGTTATATCGCACCGTTATCAAGACTCTCGTAAAATTTGGGGCCGTCTGTTCGACTATAGGGCTCTGTGCGTCGAAAGGAAGTTTGGCGGTGTATTATATGGGACAAAGGGTGTAACGATACACCCTTTTACACTTTTTTTTCTTGAGTGTGCAAGATGCATAGCCAACTAGCCTACGAGATGATTTTAATAGTTTCTTTCTTCTACAATGGACCGATTTCTGCGTACGTCTCACCTGGACTCAGTTTCTTTTTATAACAGTGTGATTTCTGTGTCAACGCACAATGCGAGGTTCCATTTCTTCGCCACCAGGAACGGAGTTGTTCCCAAGACTTCAGTGGATTGTTCGGCTGCGTATGGCACTGCCCGCAGCATGCCAAATCGATTTGCAGGATCGTCCGTTCAGAAATGTGGCGACAAGTCCGTTGTTACAGAACGTGCCCCTGGGTGCTTGCTGGCGGGGGGGGGGGATCCAGGTGGTGGCCAAGGGCAAAGATACAAGGTATTTCTGGATACAGCAAGCAAGCTAACGGAGTTCCTCTGGTCGTCATACGTGCCTCAACTCAAGAGTCTTAGTTTTCAAAGCAAGCCGCATAAAGGCGAAAACATCACATTGCTGGAGGTTCCTTCTTTACCTGTGGAAGTAAGAAAGGCTCTTGGAAAAGGTTCAAAATTTTGTACTACACCTAAGAAGGAAGGCATACATTTATTGTCAACTGTCCACGACATAGCTGCCAAAACCCCAGAAAATAACAGATCCAGATGCGCAGAGGACTGTGTCGCAGTACTGATAAAAGCGAATCCCTTTGAGGAAAGCAAGATGAAGATTTTTCCTATTGTAGATTATTTCAGAAAGAATAACCTAAACTTATTAGTATCTAACAAAGAAGGAGGCTTTGTTGTGATAAACAGTGCTAGCTACATAGAAAAAGTTGGGTGTGCCATAGACAAGAACTTCAACCAGTTACAAGGCTTCAAAGCAATTAAGGCCAATGCCCTTCAATTGTGCAATAGACATTATTTGGCACATTTAAAAAAGCTCACCTGGTCATCCGAAAAGGACTAACTGTACATGTTCTTTACAACAAAGACACACACGCAGGGATGTCCCTTTCGTGTGTTTGTTACAGAAAGAAGGTTTTTGGCAAGAAAATGAGTCGCGATTCCTCCTGCGTCATCTTTCTACCCTTCACTGATTGACAATTTTCTAATACAGAATTCTGAAGAGCTAGTTAAATATCTGAACAAAACAACACAACAACCTGCTATGGGGTTTCCTTGGATGTTGAAGATTTATTTTATTCCATTCCACACATCAAACTGTTCACAGCAGTAAGAAAAAGTATCGAGAAAAACGGGGCCATCTCTCTTCTGAACCAATATGTGGCATTCAGGTTGAACTGTTTTTAGAACTTTTTGAAATTCTACTTGTCGGCCACCATTGTAAAGTTCAACGATGCATCATTCATACAAAAGAAAGGAATATGCATAGGGTCGTGCGTAGCCCCTGTCCTCTGCGACATTTCTCCAGGCAAATGTGACACGATCTGTGGCGCCCGGGTCTCCCACATTTTCCGCTACGTGGACGATTACCTTGCCCTCCTAAAAGAGACACTAACCCCCCCCCCCCCCCCCTTCCCCAATTTTTTTTCATTCTTTGCCAGGCGATTTATTATGGTGTAAGAGGACTACCCAATCAATATTTTGCTACATTGTCACGTATATTTCTATTCAAGTCAAGAAACGCCACTGCTCGAAACGGGAGACGAAACTGGAGTGGGGAGGAAGATGAAATATAGGGGTGGAGAAAGATACCGGAAGTCACGTGGCTGTATGACTTTTTTTTTCAATTAATGTATTTCAGCTATAAGCCACAAGAAATGGGTATCATATTTTTCGTTTATTTGTAGTATTCAGTTTGTGCCTTCGATGACCCGTGACCTTGATTATCTTTGGTGGTTGACTCAAAACCATAGAAAACGACACGTGACCACATAGAAAAGAGTGAGCGTGACTCAAACCGGCCAGTTCTTGATCGGCGGTTTTCGGGCGGAAAGAAAACGAATTTCGAGCCGCAAATTGTGTTCTGGGTAGTTGGGCTCTTATACGTCATGTACAAATAAAATCCTTGGCGAGAATAAATACCCAGTCAGCGTC
Organism: Ixodes persulcatus; assembly: GCA_013358835.2. Classification (NCBI taxonomy): domain Eukaryota; kingdom Metazoa; phylum Arthropoda; class Arachnida; order Ixodida; family Ixodidae; genus Ixodes; species Ixodes persulcatus. The sequence continues at coordinate 244,000 of JABSTQ010009053.1, forward strand.
CCTTTAAAGAAGGACCTATTGACAACGAAAAACAGATAATCAACCACGCACGATCTTTCTTTTTAGAACAACAAGAGGGTTTCAAGTTCACCGAAAAAACACCGGAGAATTTTATCCTCCAGTTTCTGGATCGGAGATTATCGTTCCTGGACGATCACACCTGTTGGATGTATTCCCCACGCTCAAAGAAAATACTTTCAGCTCATCCTAAGATCATATAAAGACCAATTGCCACAAGTTACCTAAGCGCGGCACTAAAACATCCATGTCAACAATCAGCCGCGAAGAGTTTTGAAGCTCAAGTACAGAGACTAAAGTGTTCAGGATTTTCCGATTAGATCATTTGTAATGTTGCTGAACGGCTGCTTACGTTACAGAGAAGAAAAAAAGAAAAGAAAAAGAGACGGCGTCCTGCCATTGTGCTTTAGATATATCGCTCGTCACATATTCTCAAAAAAGAAGCCTCAAAGTACGAGGTCCAGGTAGCACTCTCCGCACTTGATAAACTAAAAAAAAGCTTTGAATGAAAACAAACAACAAAACAGAAGAAAATGTTGGATGCAAGGTAAATCATCAACACAAGTATGTGGACTGCTTCAGTGAAGTGGTCTACAAAATAGCCTTTTCATGTTGAGAGGTCTATGTGGGGCAGTCTGAGGTAGTCCGGTCTTTGCATCAATGCCAGATTGAGAGAGCATGACCTCGCGCGTAAGGCTTCACCTGCGGGACATCTAGCGGTGCACGTTCGGGACTGCCAATGCACCCCATTGTTCAACCGCACAAAAGTGTTACAGTGTTTCGAGGCAAAAAAAAAAAAAGGTAGGGAAATCTACGAGAGATGTTTAGAGTTTTCGTCGAACTGATTGCTGCCAGACGGAGATAAGTTTATGTGATGTGACTTGTATATAAGCAAAGGGAATAAATTTGCCACACCAATGTACCTACAACCAAGTTTTCAATATTACATTACTGTCTAATCAGGAATCTTTATACTTTGTTGAAGGCATAAGACGAAGGACGCACCAGTTTTATCCCGCTAATGTTGCGATGTAGTTCTAGCTGCAAAAAGAGGTGAACTCCCCTTCAGAATAAATTAAACGCCTTGTATACATTTCTTGCACAAACAAGAACTCTACGCCAAAAGGAACATCGGACCACAAATTTTTTTGCTTTTAAATACACTGCTGTTAGTTTCAGGAACGCATGCAGGTATTGCGTGCGTTTATTACGTCAACCGTGTTGGTACTGTTGCGTGTAATTCCGTTTCCAATCATTCGTTATCACGCAATAATCCATCTTGCAGGAATAATTACATTATTCACAATTTGGTGTTTGAAAGTAAACCCTATCTCGCTCGAGACACCGGTTTACACAAACCTTGTTTTTTTTTTTACATTTTACATCGATCATTTTGTGCAACAATAACTTGACAGTCCAAGAAAATCAGCTTCCTAACCCACATTTTGTGCACCGTTGGCGGTTAAGGAAATGAACACGCTTGCATCAATAATGGGGAGTTGTAGTAGACCGTTTCCGCAGCCCGCTAAGCACCCGGATAGCGCTCCGTAATCCGCCACAAGACCTTGAACTATGCAGATAAGGCTGGCGGCGCGCATGCGCAGCTGTGGCGTTTTCTTCAGGAATACCGTAGCGGAGGAGAAAAACGGTCTACTACAATTCCCTAATAACTCGTTGCTACGACGGCAAATCCACGCGTGTTGCCTTCTTCTTCGCGCTCTAGCGTGGCCCCGATGGCCTTCTCTTTCGGCCATGCGGAAAGAGCGCGGAGGCCTTCATAGTCTAGGAGGTGTTGGCACTACACCAACGAGGTAGAGGGGCTTAGAGTGATAAACCGGAAGTTCGGAAGTGGCACCCCCCCCCCCCCCCCCCCGGTTGCCGCCATGTTTTACGCAAATGTGACCACTCGTCACGTGACCTCACAAAAGCCGTGACGTCATCGGTAAGATGGCAGCGCCCAGAGCTAGTAAATGCGAGTTTGTTCGGTGCGTGGTAGCCGTGATGTGCAGCTGCTTTCCAACGACTTCGGGCTTTTTTGTGCTCGCTGACGCAAGTATAATGTGAAAACATGAAGGAATGAGACTTTATACCCTTTTCGCGCAAGATCGCTCTTGATCATCTGGATATTAACGCCTGTGAGACAGCATCAGCCGTATCGCCGTACCGGTGCTCGGATGTGTTCGAGGATCGATAGAACTTTGAGTGCTTTTAGCATGCAATTTTCGCATTCTCTTAGCTTTGGTTGAACGTTGGAATGTCTGAGAATCGACGCGAAATATATGCGTCGGACGTAGGGCCTAGGGGAATTCGTTTCAGCCCTAGGTAACTGCATAATCACAGCCAACTTTCAGCGAGGAAGCTTTTGCGATCAAGTGGCGTCACAAGGGGGGCGGACCGCCCCGGGTGCAGGGCTCAGGGGGGTGTCGCGGCGGGCCACGAGAGCGGGGGGGGGGGGGGGGGGGGGGAGTCGCGGTGGGCCACGCGAGAGCGGGGGGGGGGGGGGGTGCGCTGCGGGGTACCGCCCCGGGTGCCGCTGACCCTCGTGACGCCACTGCTGCGATCTTTACGTTTAGTGCTAATCGACGATTCTACAATCGATCGCTTTTCTTCCTTTTAGATGCGGAGCATCTCTTGCTCGGGTCTATGTCCCGCGTCCGCGATGTAGTCGGCACTCGAACTACGCACGCGCAACTCTCCTCCTTCCCTCTCTCCAACAGCTGCGCGTTACTCTCTCCGCTCTCTCTCTCTACCAGCTGCGTGCACTGCGCGTGCGTTGGCTTCTCCTCACACCGCGCGCGCACGCGCAACTCTCCTCCTCTTGTCTCCTCTCCTTCAAGTGTGAAAAAAATAAAATAAACGGCGAGCGGCGAGCGTTCCAACTTTCTCTGCCGCGAGCCGCGACGAAGGCTCGCGTAGGGGGTAACGCTAGGGCAGTCGGTGGCGCCATCTCTCGACGTCAGCACGCAACTGACTCTTTCCTCGGAACCAACACGATGCTCCGCATCACCCCATGGTTCCCCTCGGGAAGATGGTGTAATTTTTTTTGTGAGTGCGAAGTGCACACTTATTTTGAAAAAACGGTTAAAGTACAGGCGAGCTGGTGGATATTTACCATGTTGGAACTTAACTCACTTGTCTCTGTCCCTTCTACTTTTAAGTTTCTGTTTCTACCCCAGTCTCGGGTAAAGTTCCAACATGGTAAACACTTATTTTCAGCTGCGAGGATGACGTTTTATTGGATGAATAAATCGTTGCGGGCACCTGCTTCAAAGCTATTCAACTTGATATAAGAACAACCATTTTGGTGTACGCATAGATTAACTGCACACTTTTCTCTTTCGTAGGATTTATTGCAGCAATACTTTTTTTTTCATCACGAGTGCATTGTATTAGTCGGACAATTATTTACTTGTTCTAATTACCTGGACAAGATAATTAATATTTGTGTTCATCCCTTGCCCGAAGAGCAGTCTTGTTGAAAAATGTTGACACATCCTTTCGATCTCTTGAATAGACTTTTTTCAAAAGTGTGGGCTGCCTATACTTTGTATCACCGTAACTTGGAAAAGGGCAACCGCCACAGCCCCCTCGAGCCTATCAGAGACGGAGTGAAGGTGTGTGACAAATCTGTGCAGACGAGCACTCTGATAATATGTCGTCATGTGCCTCTCTCCAAGGTGCATATTGACTCGCCGAGACTGTAGCCTTAGCCGTTTGCCAAATTGTGATGGAACTTGAATACAGTAGCTACTACTCTAATTACCCAAGGCCTTCATACTTTGGGCATTTGTTCGACGAGAATGTTATGTCTGCCGTCACTGTGAACTCGACTCAGCGCCAATTGGACTCGAGTGCTGCATTAGCGTTCGACGTGAACTGAGGCCCATTCGTGTGCTTTACGCCGAACAAAAATGGTGACAATTGTGTTGCTTGATGGGGTTTTGCAAATGGTCTATTGTGTCATATATATAGAAAATGTCCTGCTATAGAACAACGTATCAACACATTTAATTAAACTAGATGCTCAGAGGTGTGTTCGTCTTTGTAATTAACAAGTTACAGCAATAATTATTTCTTACGAGTGTAATATTTATTTTTGGTAGCTGGGCTGGTTTTGTGCTCATTAGTGTCAGTGTGCTATGATGTTATTATCATATGTGTAGTTTTACATATCCTCTCTGCAATGCCTACGAAGGCCCCGGGAGGGAATAAATTAATAAATAACATTTTCACATCACTGGAGGGAATAAATTAATAAATAACATTTTCACATCACTGGAGTTGGTTTTCGGATGCACCACATGTTCAGGAGAGGTGGAACGAATGCAGCCCCATGCAACAAGTCTGCGAGTCTGGTATGTCCCATTAATTAATACTGAGGGGTCGGAGATGGTAATTGTCCTGAAAAGGTCCAGCGTGTGCAGTGAACACACTTCTTGGTGTCTAGACTCTGATGGCGTAAAGGCAAGCGGAAATATGTTTATTTGGTTAGTGTATCAAATGTGTTTACTTCCACTTGATTACATAATTAAGGATTCTTAGCAAATGGTTCCACAATGAGTTCTTTCTGCGACAGTCTCGTGTCAGGCGTTCAGTTGTTGCACCTGTATTCCTTGTTGTCGGATGACGCTCCTGGCACGTCTGTGTTCAGTTTGGTCGAGTGGCAACTTCGACTGACTGATGCCGTCTTGTAATCATACGTCATGTTCCGCCACTGACATCTGATGCACTGGAGCTGCAGGGATGGCCTCTAATCCGCACATTTTCCTGGCAGTTTTCTGCGTCAATGCAGCAAGCTCGGGCATGTATTGCTTACATGGCTTTGCCTTTTCCTGTACCATTGAGTTGATGGCTGGCAACAATGTTTGTTTGCTATGCAAGCCATTTCACTTCCATTCCGTAATGGTGATTTCTTCTGCATCCCGCGACCACTGCAACTTGTGTAAGTCTCGTGTGGCAAAGTGAAGTCGGGTGATGCTTGGTGTACACTTTTGAGAACAACCAACCATTCTATTCCTTCAAGTCACTCAGCGGGATTTTCCTTCAAAGTTGGAAATTGTTTGCTTCATGGCGTGGACACAGATAATTTGTGTCAGCAAATTATTAGGTATTGTCCTTCGACGACAACCGACACCAAATCAACTGTCCTTGCATTACCGATCACCTGCTTTGTCATGCTTACCTCCCATCAAGGTGAAGGGGATCAGGAGCTTCGGGGTAATGTCGGCACTAGGGACAAAGGCCGCCGAAGATAATCCTCAATGCTTCGCGGACGCTCGTTGAGACGTGGTCGAGGGTCGTTCAGCTTGAACCCTTGCAGGCCAATTCATTGGTATGGGTACCTCCAGTAGACATGGTCGGCCTCATGCAATGGTAGCAGAGCGGTTTTCGATCAACCATTCGCAGCACCTCCGTTTTCCTCGGTGTATTTTGTTCAGCGCGGACCTACACTGGTTCTTCCTGATGTCGGGAATGCTTCGGCGTTGGGGTGTCTCGTTGAATTGGTATTGAATAGTAAGGCGAAGCCGGTGGCGGTCGTCGTGACTTTGTGGCGTAAGTCGCCCTCGGTTCGTCAGATGCCGCTTGGCTCGAATAAGTCTCCAGTTGAAATGCCTGTCGAACTTGTTCCGAATCAATCTCGGCAATCAAAATAAAAGCCGGGCAACTGATGGCAGGAAGTAGCTTCCTGATCTCCCCAGTACAACGTTGTGGATGATGTCGCAGATGCTTGGGAGGCTGGCGTCGAAGTTGCAGCTGGATGACTCGAGTGTCGAGACGCTGGGGAGTTGTTGATATCGGCAGGCTCGGGCTTGCAGTGTACATTCAACGTTGGAAGCCTCGGTGATATGAACCCTTCGACTGTTGTCGTGGGGTTGCGGACAAGGCTGCCGAAAGTGTTGTGCCTCACATGAGGGACATGGGATCCTTAGCTTCTTGTCTTCTGTAGCATCAGGGTTGGCATGGGTGTTCGATCAGGCGCAAAACATCCTCCACGAAGGCGGTGACGCTCTCGTTGGAGCCGTGCCCTGGACAGAATCAGGAATTCGGCTCCCTCTCGTCAATGTTGGCTGATGAACGTGCACTTCAGCTCGATCTTGCAAACTTCCCACGACGTTAAGGAGGATTCGTGGTTCTCAAACCAGTGCCTGGCAGTTTCTTCCACGAGAAGTATAGGTTCTGCAGGAGCTGGTTGTCCGTCTACCCACTGTGGCGGGCGACACGGTCATACTGTTCAATCCAGCCCTGGACACCTTCATACACCTTGCGTGAAAGGGCATCGGAGTGTGAGGTGCGACGGGCATGCAAACAGTGGTGGGAGCAGATGCGGTTTGCTGCTACAGGTTTGTCATTGTTGGCTTAGTCAGCTTCGGTTTTTCTGGCAAAAGACCAAATTCCCGTGGTTCTTGCTGGTTGCAGCAACTGGCTCAGATTTCAGGTTCTTCGTGGTGTATTTCCGAGGTTCGTCCTTGTGGTACTCGCTCGTCTTGCGGTTTTTCTGCCGTGCTCGGGATAGGACTTGGTTCACGACTCGCAGGGGGTTTAAGACGCGGGATAATCTGCCACCCGTGTCTTATTATCAGGCAACTCGGCTATATTGCCTGGGTCCACACAGAGTGAAGGGCTATGGGTAAAGTGCGCAGCACCCCCACCAGAACATACGATGACAGCTGAGCATGGCCTGGAACTTTCCAGAGAAGTAAATATTGATAGAAAATAGGACTGGAGCAAGAATCCGTGACAATATAACAAAACGGACAGAAGAGAGTCTATCCTGACCACTAAAGAAGCTGCATTGCTTTAGTGGCATTCTGTCTCAATAAATTCTCTCCTTCGGGGTCTGGCGACTGCCGAGGACGAGCGGAACTGAAATAGATGTGGGACCACTTTTCTGGTAATGAGCCGCTGCAGACTGTCGTCGCAAAGCGGCGTGAATGGATAGACTGGGTAGGTTACATGCGCGATGAAATGTTCATACAGCTTGCAATTCGCGTAACGAGTGTTGATAAAACTTTTGTATCGACGAAATGTGCGACAGGCCAGCGGAATCAATACCAACTGCAACACCTGTGCTCCGTGAAATTGCACGTGTACGCCGGAACAATTTGGGAAGCAGCACAGTATCATTTAGCACGGCGCGGGAATTACAAGCTTCAAGGCAGCTCTCCGGTGCGCCGCACAACCGAAGTGAGCCTTCGGTCATTTGAACGAAGCGGCACCACGATTGCACACTGCCAAGCACGACTCACGCAATTTCCGTCGCTAAACTGTGTATCCAAATATATTGCACACGCTTCACCGCAGACATCAAAGATTCCGATGGTCGACGAGAGCACAGAAACGTGGCCTTAAAATTTATCCTAGCGGTATTCGAATCAATCCGAGGTCCGAGCAACGTAGAGCCGATTGTCTCTTTCGTGGCAATATCCCCGTCGGTCACCAGCGAAATGCACACCGTTTCTCCAGTATTTTCACGTTATACCTACACTGAGACACCACGCTGAACTCTGAAGTCGTTTTCGACCGGCCTCATATGACGGCTTCCGCGTCTGCAATCAACTCGCCGAGACGAACGACAACGAGCAAAGCATCCGACAAGCTCCGGCCCAGCTGGGGCCAGCCGCTGCCTGGGCGCTGCCATCTTTCCTGTGACGTCACGTATTTGGTTTGGTCACCTGACGAGGGGTCAAATTTGCGTACAATGGCAGCCGCCTTATGGGGGTCACTTTCGAGTGCAGACCGGAACCCCGGTTTATCGCTCTAAGCCCCTCTACCTCGTTGCACTACACACTGCCGCTGTAAGAGAGAAGAGGTAATGAAAACTATTCGAGGTGTGAAGTAGGGCGTACCTGGTACGGCTCCGGTGTGAAGTTGCACGGCGGCATCTGGGGCTCGGCTGCCGTGGCCACATGCCTCGTCAGGGCTGCAGTGCAAAAAGGGTAACAGACGCTCATTGATCTAGTATATGTGGAGCAACGGGAAAATGGCTAGGATGTAAAACTATAAAAAGTATAAGGGTATCGCCATCCACAAGAAAATAAACTTCTGCAAAAAGACAGGCTTTAAGAAAACATCCCTCCAGCAGTTTCTTGAAAGACCATAGACGGGGATCATACCGACCTGCGATATGTAACTATAATAATATTGCGTGATGCACTGGACAGGTAACTCCGGTACATTCTCTCGATTTTAGGGTAATGACTGTTTTTAGTGAAGGAAGTGCCCCTGCATTACGAGGTGTTAGTTTTTTTTCCCCCGGTGTCTTGTGTAGTTTTGTAGATATCCTATCTCAACGTATTCTTTCGGACGTTGACGCCGAAACCGAAACTACTGGGTCGGGCTTGATGGCATCACTTGTGATCAGCTGCACGGCCATCGTGTGACGAAATATCTTTTCGCGTTATTTTAAGACGTACGACTGGCCTGTAGTCGCAAGAACAGTTCCGATCAGTCAGGTAAGATGTTTTACTGCTTTGCTTTGCAGATGCTGAAAATTTGTAGCAAATATTAATACACATTCATAAAGTTGACTGCCGAAAAGCGAGTTTGCCACGATGAACGCAGGCTCAGAACGAGCCTCTCCTTATCTTCTGAGAAGAACTATAATGTAGGTGGTGTGCAGTGCACATTGCAGAGGCGTTATATGGGAGCAAATCGTAAGCTCGCGCTGAGCAGGAACGCTAAACTATGGCCGCCGGTGAACGCCATCTTCGGCACCACGACGCGCTTGAGCGAGCAAGGAGTAAATAATCTTCGTGCGTGATCGACCAATAGCACTTACTAACTACGGCCGCTAAAACATAACATAACAAGCAGAAATTGTCCGCTGGGACGGCTGAAAACGGAGCAGAAAAACATGACGAAAGAAGTGGCATTACGAACAAGAAACCTGCTTGAAAACGAAGATGACACCAAGGCACAAGGTTGCTTGACAAATAGCCAACCTGCTGAATGCGCAATGACAAGCTGGTATTTAGCATTTTTAATATCGGTTTTAGAGTAGATCGCGGTTTCCCATTAGTGTAATAATTTGGCAGTGCTCGAAAATCGATATCAGTCATTTTACTATGGTTCGCCTTTTGACCAAAGTTACCATTTAAAACTTCATGGGCTATCAACCAGTGCCTTGGCTAAATTGACCCTTTACAAGGTTTAACCCGTATTGCCAATTTTCAAAGGCAGATCGACTTTTTGCAGAAATAATATTTAAAGCTTCCAGATTTCTCTGGATTGGTATGTTCCAACACTTCCATGACAGCTTGTTTTGGGTGGTTGTGTTTCATTATGATGATTGGTGATGATTAGTGTAGTTGCTCTCTTTACTCCGTGTTTTGTTCTTAATACTATGAGCTTGTTTTTGTTTTTGTTTGCCCGTCATGCCCTATATGTCAACATTGTGATAATCTAAGGTAATTGTGCTTAACATGTTGTGATGGCGATCATTTTCTGTACATTTATGTTTCTCCTTTAATTGATGTATTATCTCCCCACTCTGTCGCTGCTGCTGTAGGCGGTCAGGAACGCGTCAAGCTGTACCTCACAGCTTTTTTCCCTGATCGCCACCATCATCTTATGATGGAAATAAACACTATTATTATTACTTATATAACAATTTGCATTTAATTAGTGTATTCCAAAAGTTATATGACAGCTCGCTTCGGATAGGAGTCTTCCAATACTTATATGACAGCTTGCTTTAGATTAGTGTGGTCCAGGGATAGGCAAAATACTTGCAAAAACGTATCAAAATACAAATACAAAATACTTAAACAAAAATTAATTTATTTGCATATCCAATTACACGTTTCAGAAAAATAGTTAAATACAAGATAAAAATACAACAAGGTATATTTTATCATCTTCAAATCCTTCTAAATATACAATTTGCTTCCGCAATTTGAGATATTAGACTTCAACTTAACCCCCCCCCCCCAAAAAAAAAAAAAAATAAATAGAGACCATGCCCA